>VVAS01115424.1:0-13290 GCA_015103295.1 Ptychochromis oligacanthus
AATTTATTTAAAATTTATAAAAGGTAAAAATTATTAATTTATAAAATTTTTTTTTTTTTTTTTTTTTGCTTATATGAATTTCCAGAATTATAGCTGGTACTTTTGCTTCTGTTATTAGAAGCTGGTATTTATTTTCTAACCCTACTGCAAAAGGACATGTTCCTTTGTGCTCCTTTCCAGGATAATCAAGTCATCTTTGTCCACATGCCTCCCTATATCTTTCCTCCAGAGCCCTGACCTTTATCTTCAGCTAAATCTTATTTGCCTTCAAGACTTTATAGGGTTTTCCACTCATTCATAATCTATTTGCAGTGTCCTACAGACTTTTCATTGCTATGACATTTGACAAAAAACTTAATGGTAAGATATTTCAGTCCCTGTATTCGTTCACCGTCGACTTTTAGTGAATTATTTTGGAAGCAGCGGGTGAGATGGGTTGTGAGATGCTTTGCTCCAGGGATATTTTCCATGTTGTTCAAGGAGATTTCACGTGTGCTTCATCAACCATTTATATTTATTAAAGAATAAGAAAACAACTTTGTAGATATGCTACTGTTTACCATCCAGTTAAAGGAGAATGTTAAGGACAACATAACAAACTAAAGAATTACAATTACTAACTGAGAGAAATCCAAAATATGGAATATATTTTTGTGCAAAGTATATTTACATTCATATTATTTATGTACAAAAGTCTTGGTCCTTTAAATTTTTACACAATTTTGAGGATATTTAGACGTGGTAAAGAGTGTTGGAAACCTTTAAATCTCATACATTCAAACTGAAAATCAAGCATACCTGCATGACATGATTCGCCGAAGCTACAGAAATAGTAGAATTTCTGCTTATACTATAAACACCTTTTAATATGGTATGGACAACATAAGTGATACCCTTTAGAAGTGGTGAATAATGTGTGGATTCTAGTGATAATGTCTAGTACCAGAGATGCTGTTTGGTGGCACTGTGTATAACACACTTTACATGGACAAGAGGAAGAAGAAAAGAAAGCAGTTGGACTAGTTAAGGAAGAAAGTAGTTTCCAAGCATACAGTACAGTCATGTGAAAATGAAAGTTTTCACAGGGCTGTATGCAGTCCTGTTAAAAACTAGGTACACCCCAAGATTCAGTAGCTTGTAGAACCACTTTTAGCAGGAATAACTTGAAATAATCTTTTTTTTTTTCTGTATGACTTTATCAATTGTTCTCATCATTGTGGAGGGATTTTGGCCCACTCTTCTTTACAATGTTGCTTTAGTTCATTGAAGTTTGCAGACATTTATTTATGCACAGCTCTCTTAAGATCCTGCCACATAATCAATCTGTTTGAGGTTGAGACTTTGACTTGGCCACTGCAACAGCTTGATTCTTTTCTTTTTCAGTCATTCTGTTGTCGATTTGCTGCTGTGCTTGGGATAATTTTCCTGTTGCATGACCCAATTTTTGCCAAGTTTTAGCTGTCAGACAGATAGCCTCTCATTTGACTCTAGAATACTTTGGTATACTGGGGAGTTCATGGTCAATTCAATGAGTGCAAGGTGCCCAGGTTCTGTGCCTGCAAAAAAAGCCCAAACCATTACCCTTCACCACTGTGCTTGACAGTTGGTATGAGGTCTTTGTGCTGATATGCTGTGTTTGTGTTTTTTCCAAATATGGTGATCTGCATTATGGCCAAACATCTCCACTTTGGTCTTGTCTGTCAAAAGTACATTGTTCCAGAAGTCTTGTGGTTTGTTGCCATGAAGAGACGTTATCCTGGCAACCCTTCTAAATAAGCCATACTTGTTCAGCCTTTTTCCAGTTGTGCCATTATGAACTTTAACATTTGACATGTTAACTGAAGCCTGTAGAGACTGAGATGTAGCTTTTGTTTTTTTTGCAGTTTGCAGTCTGACTTTGGGGTGAATTTGCTTGGACGTCCACTCCAGGGAAGTCTTGTTCTCCACTTATGAATAATATTTCTCACTGTAGAATGTTGGACTTCAGATTATTTGGAAATCGCCTTATAACCTTTGCCAGATTGATGGGCAGCAACAATTGCCTCTTTAAGATCACTGCTGATGTCTTTCCTCCTTGGCATTGTGTTAACACATACCTAAATGCTCCAGCCCAGCAAATTGCCCAAACATCTGCTTTTATAGAGGTGCTCACACCTGATGATGATCAATTAACTGAGTGCATTTGATTATCAAGGCCTGGCTGCTACTTAAGCATCCTGCATAGATTCCTGTGAAAACTTTCTTTTTCACATGACTGTACCAAATAGTGCAAGACTTTCTTCAAGCAGCTTTATGTTCCTGTGACCCTCAGCTGTTAATATTAGTAGGAGGTTTAAAATAGATGGAACTGCAGTTGGCTTTGGCAGTTTTTATGGAAGAAAAACTTCAAAATGCATAAAAGATCCTGGTATATCAGTATACTAGTGTTTTACACCATACATCGCTCAAAGTGGACTCACTGAAAGAAGACAGAGGGAAACCTCACAGCATAGCTCCTCTTGCAGGACCCAGAACCTGCAGCTAAAATCAAACAAGAATGGATGAGAAGAAAATGTTGGACTGTTCTGAAGTGGCCTCACAGCAGCAACTTAATCCAACATTTATGAAAAGAGCTGAAACCTCTGAAAGAAGTGGAGTAGTTCCATTAAGAGCTACAAAAATTACTTAATTGGAAAGAATAGGGCAGTGGTTCCTGAATGATGTGCTCTTGACCGAGTGCAGGTGTCCATCCATCCATCCATTTTCTTCCGCTTATCCAATTCAGGGTCGCAGGGGGGCCTGGAGCCTATCCTAGCTGCCATAGGGCGAGAGGCGGGGTACACCCTGGACAGGTTGCCCGTCTGTCGCAGACCTAACACAGAGAGACAGACAACCATTCACACTCACATTCACTCCTACGGCCAATTTAGAATCACCAATTAACCTAATACCACTAACTGCATGTCTTTGGACGCACATAGACACGGGGAGAACATGCAAACTCCACACAGAAAGGCCCCAGCCAGATGGTGGATTCAGACCCACGACCTTCTTTCTGTGGCAACAATGCTAACCACCGCCCCAACGTGCTGTCCACGTATGCAGGTGTGCCATGGGATTTATAAATTATTATACAACTGCATAACATGTTGTGAATGAATTGTTCATTTATTGTATTTGTACTTTGTATACGCTATATGTATTGTCATGCATGCAAGGCATGTTTGACAGTCCCTTTTTTGGATCATCTGGACAAACAAAAAACCGCTGAGTGTCAGATGACATGCATGCTATTTTGTGCTTACATCGACACAGGTGTGCCTTAGCCAATTTGTTTTTAGAGTCACACCACTTGTCAATAAAATAACATGTTACATCAGAATTAATGTGTCTGCTCTATAATAGGGTTGGAGAATCGTTAATGAATTACCTTTGTTAGTTTAAACATATTTCAGAGAAAATTGTTTTTGCTTGTTCTAAGTGGAAGTGTACCACAGATGGCCACATCTGTATGGGCTGTTATGGCATGACACAACCACATAAACCGCACATTGGCATGTTGGCTAAACACATCAGACAACTTGTTCTTTGATGTGTTGATATGCAGTACTGTAAAAACATTTGACAGCTTAGATTTTTATATTTTGATCCATTACGCTTAATATAGACTGATAGGAGCCAATAGCTTAGTCCCAGCATGCACCAAGACGGAAAAAAATCTGAGCCACAAGAACAACAAGATATCATGTAGCAGAGGTATTGCTCCTTCAGAGCCCTGATTTCAGCATAATTTTTTCTCAGTCTGGCATCACGTGAAAAGACACTGGGACATCCTGAATTGGTAGTGCACCACCAATTTGTAAGTTTAGTGCACTCAAATATTATTTCCAAGAGTTCCCCCTACTTTAGTTTTAGTTCCAACACTCCATCAGGATATAGCACATCTCCATCACCTGATCAAACACGTTAATACAGTCCAACAAACAGTACTGTATTTGGTTTCCAAACTAAACCTCAAGTGCCACTTTAGCTTGCTTGGCAATAGCCAACTCCGTACAACTCATGGTCACAGCTTTTTTTTGTTCTACAATGGAGCTTTGAAGGGCATTATCAAGTGAACTGATTTGGGACATATCCACAGACAGATGTCAGAGCCAAAGTCATTTATCATTATTATACTTGGAGAAAACGATCATTCGTTTTCTGTTCATGTCAGATTTACCAGTGTTGGTCTTCTTCATTTATTCTGTCCTGTTAAATTTTTCTGTTCCAGACATAAAAGAAAACCAAAAACATATTATATGACTGCATCTGAAGTATCCAGTCTGCAGATCATCACAGAGTTATAACATAGAGAAGATGTCTGTGTGGTCAACAAAACAAAATTCATATCGGGCGGCTCATTGAGAAAGTCTTTGCTATTTTTGTACAATCCAAAGGCCTCAGGATCAGATGGTGGTGACAAGTTTTTACAAATGTTTTTTTGAAAACACAAAATAAAGAAAGCCATACCCTTCTAAACAACCAGAGACATGTGCTTGCACCATACTGTGAATAGGATGGTCTCTGTAGCCTGCAGTTGTGGGGATGGAGGAGGAGGAGGTGGGTGCAGGCTGGTTGGAATCAGTGACATTCTTCAAGGCCAGTGTAAGATTAAAGACCGGGGCTGTCGTGCCTCTGATCATATATTCACAAAAGATACCCTGTGAAGAACACATCTTTAAAGAGAGGCTGGCTGAAAATAACACCACTACTTGTGAATATTTGTGGCAGCCTATTATACATATCATATAAATGGTCTATTACTGAGTAAGGAGATTACAAGCCAAAGATTTTTTTTTTTAACTTGCCCTTCTTATTTTTTGCCCTCTCTTTTGGCACACTCGTGTGAGCAGCTGCCTCCAGTGGTATGAGTTTGTCCTCTGTGATGTTTTATGTGTGTAAAAATCATGGATCCTTGGTTTGGATGTAACTGAAAGAATTCACACTCTGTCTATAGCACTTTTTTTTCTTTTTTTTTTAAAGCAATCCCTCCAACATTATAGCATTGTGGCGCTGAGCTTAAAGAGCACTGATTAAAAAAAAGCTAACAGCCTTGGGCACAATGTGCAACCACGAGCATTTATGCAGAAATGAAAAATGTCAATAGTGCTTCCTTCCATAATATTGCCTATTTCTTCGGCACACAACACTGGCCTGTGACTCATGAACATAAATTCAGTTCACATAGTATAGTAAACCGAGTAATGATTAATATAACTTTCATCTTGGGTTTGCTTCACTTGGTGTGGCCTTGAGCTTTTTTATAGTCATGGCACAGTGGAAAAATGTAATAGCTTGCTATTCTGCATGTCCTTCAAATAAAATATTTCCATAATGGATTCTCATTGGTAGATATATATACATATACTGCACCATAAGCCTTGCCCTCTTTGTATCTTTCACAAGAGAGTTAATCAAAAACTCTGCTTGATCTCACAGCCCCTGGAAAGCAACAGCAAATGACTTGGCTGCTGAGAAGTATTAATATAATAATCAAGCGTTTCAGGTTGCTCTTAATTCAATTGTCTCTCTTAACATTTCCCAGCTATGTCAATCAATGTGCCTGCCTTGTCTTTAAAGCAACAGAGGAGTTATCCATTCCGGCACCATTAAAACATCAATGTCTCATTTCTGCTAAATGGCAGAGGAAAGATAATTGGCATGTGTGCATGCATATTAATTAACTGATAATGAGACGATAAGGCCCCCTCTTTATCTGCAGGTGTGGAGCCACTAATCAATTGGCAGTGAAATGGGGTAAAAATGTGCTTCTTTTATCCCACTACTGAAATTAAAAACCTATTTAGTACCACGTTTTCCAACAAAGTGCTTTTCATTTATCTTCTCCAGCACATTATTCAATCACACTTTCCATTTGTATAATGGTAATATTTTCATGTAATTTTCCACTGCCTCTGAGATGGGTATTTTTGATATGGCTTTGTAAAATGGCTATTCCATTCCAGCTCCATTCACTAGCTGGTAATAAACTTACAACCTATATTTCAGATTAAATGTCTTCAGCAAATGGAACCAGCCTCAGATGTCTCACAGCAACGTGGGAAGATCGCTCCTGCTCCCTGGTGGCAGCAAAGGGAACTGTTTCACCTTTTGTCTATGCCCCCTGGTGGCAAGGACCAAAAAAAGTTGTGGAAGGTCTTTTGAACCCAACTCTTGGCAGCAGTTTATTATTTGTTGTGTAAAGATTGTCCAAATGAACACCGGTAGCAGTCTTCTCATATGCAGAGCATCCCATCTAGTCAAGAGCTGCAAGGTACGCAGAGCTGAAACATAAGCTGACTATCTTAAAGGCTTGCTGCTTTAGCCTGCAGCAGAATTGGAAGCATTTAAAAGAGAGTGTTGTAACTATCAGCTCTGACCAGAGGTGTGTGAGTGCAAGTGAAGAGGAGGAGGAGAGGAGAGTGAACATAAATGACTGTGAAAAACAAAGACAGGCGATGCAAAGTACGCCGCAGGAATATGTGCAAAGATCTAAACAAAGGCTAAAAAAGAACATAAAGGCAACACAGGTACAAGACAACACAATGTAATACTCCAAACAGTGTATTTATCTCAAAATAGTTTCTAGACTATGAAAATAGTTGGATTTCTTCAGAAGTGTGTGTATTTGATTTTGTGTGGCTGGCCCAGATGACAGAGGTTGATGGACAGTAGTGCCGCGTCGCCTCCTCCTGCTGACAGGCCCTCCTTCACCCTAGGACAGGCCAATCTGTACACACAGCAACACAGACACCACAGAGCCCATCTCAGTCACCACACAGCCCATTTGTCACGTCAAACAGCCTCAGAGAGACATGGCGGTCAAGTTACAGAGGTGATTGTATCAAAGTGACCCCTATGCAATGGTCATAAATTGCTTGCCTTACAGGGAGGTACTATTTCCTTGTTCATTGATAGAATTGAAAGGAGAATGAAAGGACATAGTCAGCTAGTAAATAAAATTGTAAATGTAGATTGTGAATAACATTTAAGAAAAAAACACTCTGTCTTACCAGGAAAAGAGTTAAATATGGTGTAAAGGTGGCACTCAGCTGGAACTCTCTGTTTTTTCATCCTTTTCTTTTTCCGTTGTTGCATTTGTTTCCCCTGCAGACGCCTCCTTGGTAGAAGTGGCAGTCTTTGGCCTTTCCTCTGGCTTTTCACAAGGGTCAACCACTTTGGTCCCCCTACTTGTGTTACAGCCCATGATTTCTTTAAATTTAAGAGTGTACAGCGTGCTGTTCAGCTGATGGGTGTCCAGAGGCATATGAAGTGTTAAAACATTGGTCGTCACAACTTAAAAACCTCAGTGTTGTGGGCTCAGGTGCATTTGTTCTCTATAGCAACCGTATGACTTCCTGTTGTGTTGAGTTTGTTAACCTGACAGCATACTGGTTTTATTTTACGGTCCTTTGTCTATTGTATATTGCCTTTTTTGTAAATACCTCCCTAAGCGACACTGGTTGAGAATTAACTGTGAAGCGTGCCAAAACATGGTTACTGATAAACACCGAAGGGGGTTGTGTGTCAATCCCAGAGCAGCCTCGGTTACCAACTTTCCCACAGTGGAAAGATTTTCTGTTTTCATTTAGTCGTCGGAGTGAATTTTATCCATCATCATTTAGCTCATGTGAGAGTCTACTTTACATAAAACTTCAAAGAGCAGAGACTGAAAAATTAAAATCAACAATATTTGATCAGCAAATTATAGTAAATACTATCACTAATGCAAGTCCTTTGCTGTTTGGTCACTAGTACTGCCTTCTCAGGTAAAACAGGTTTACTGGTTGCATCCTATTAGCTTTGCATTAAGGGCAGAGAATAGCAAGAGCGTAACAGTGAGTGCCAGAACACTCCCTCAGAGTGTTATATACAGTATAACAGGAGAATTTAACCACCTTTGTTGCTAGCGACTTTGATATTTTTTTCCCAGAGAATATTTAACAAATAAAAATTATATGAAGGCAAATTGTTCATTATTTATTGTTAAATATATCTTTACTTGACATACTGCTGAAATGATGTTATGTGAAAAGGATTTGAGTTAAAGTTTTTTTTTCCCCGAAAAATGTGAAGATCCCCTTAGAAAAATGATTTGTCTATGATGTATTTATTTACTTACATAGAAAAATACTTTTTTTCTCCTACTTAAATTCCCATCTAGTTTACACTATGTGCAAGTTTCAAGTTGTCACATCATCACATAATTGCAATTTAGGTTTGGGTGATATGTTAAAATTTTCCAACAGACCCACTTTTTCTAACGACTACAGATTGCTGATATTTAACCTCTAAATAAACATGTGGGAATAACATGTACTATTAAACGATCAGCATGAACAACCTATATCATGTGGCTGTTTGAATTTGCTGGACATGGGAATGGAGACCTCCACACAGGTGCTTTGATCCACGGTATTAACATCAAGCATACAATACCAGGTCTCCCCATCACGACATTCACTAATCAGACATGGTGAGAACCTTCCTTATTGTCAGTGTTGCACAACATAACAATAAGGAAGGAGCGATGGTGCTATTCAAGGACAGCACTTTAAAAATGCATGTTTTACAAATCAGAATTCACTAGGAGACAGATTAAATTAGCAAAATAAAACATGGTAAACTTATATTTAGAGAAACTTTGTCATTTCAGCACATGATAATGAAGCCAACTTCTGTCAAACAACACATATCATTCTGCACAATAAATCTCAAAGCAAAACACTTTTCTGTTTGGAAAAGAGCTTTAATGAAATCACTGTGCAGTTTTTGATTGATGTCCTGTTGAATGAGCTGTGATATTCAGTCTGTAATAAACAATGACTGAAACTGCTGATGGGATTTTTAAAGATTTATTGAGACAGAATTTACTGTAGCTTCTATGTTTATGTTGACCAGTATAAGTTTCCGCTGCTGTAACAGCACTTTTCATTTATTCCTGTTTTCACTCCTGTTTTCAAAAGTCTTACTTTACCTTATCCTCAATAGCTTTGAGATATGTTAAATGTGAAAAGAACTTAAAGTGACCACTAGAGTGCCTTGCATGGAACCCCTAGTATCACCCAAACTTTAGCACTCATGCAGGTTTATAGACAGAGGTTAAACATGTACAGTCAAAAGTATGTAAAAAAAAATGTATGTAAAAAAAAGTATGTCATATTCACAATCAGAAAGACTAAAGAAAACAGATCAGTCCTATGGGGGAAAAAATGAGTACACCCCCACACGTTTATCACACATTTAAAGAGGCAGAATAAGAAACAGGGGTTTTAAAATTAGGTGACAATTATTAGACTCTTCTAAGAGAGCGATCAATATTTTAACCTCAGACATTCAGGGAGTGGTGTTCCCCAATTAATTTAAAATAAATCATTAAAGGGTATATAATCTAAAAAAAAAAAAATCAAATGGCTGCCAATTTGTCCAGGACTGGGTGCTTCAGCAAATTTATGCAAATGCTGAAAGAAGTCTCTAAAGTCCCCAAACTTTTATCAGAAGATCTGCGGGTAACTCTCACAACTGTTGCAGAGAGTGCAAAAATTTGACCTGCATAAGAAGAAGCCTTTTTCGTCCACAAACGAGATTTGAGCATAGTTTGCCAGTTAACATAGAGGCAAAGACCAAGGCTTCTGAAGAAAAATGTTCTGAACAGTCACATCAAAGATAGAGTTGTTTAGCCACAGTAACAGAGACATGTGGCACAGATCAAAGACAGCTTTTAAGGAGAGGGCCTTCATATCAGTTGTGAAGCACTGTGGTCTGGGGTTGCTTTGCTGCCTCTGGGACTGGGCAATTTGCAGTCATTAATACAACTATGAACTGAGCATAAGATCAAAGAGTGCTTGAAGATAATGCCCTGGAGCTGAGGTTGAACCCGGAAGTGGATCTTTCAGCAGGATAATGATCCTGAGCTCACTAGCAGATCCACCAAAAATTGAGTTTTATAGAATGGTCTTGTTAAGAAAAAAAGGTCATTGGAACATTATGGGAGGATTTGAAATAAGTAAAGTGGATTGTTTTAATGCAAATGGATTGTTTTGAATGGTCAGGAAGACCTATAGCTATATAACTATAGGTATATAACTATAGTTTAATTATGCAAAATTCCTAAAATGCTATTTTTTTTCCTTTGCTATATTAGCTTCTGAGGCCAAGGATGTACTTGTTTTTTCACATAATGATTGCAAAAAATGTTAGATCAATTGATTTTTGATAAATAAATGATTTAAAAAAGCTAATTTTCCTTCCAGTTTCCTTGGGATGTCTTTACTTTTTCACATTACAACTCTGTCAACACTGAATGAGACAGACAAGCTTCACTAACAGTAACTAAACTGCAGTTCAGATGCTAAACTCCTGTCTAGTTCAACCCTCTATTTATCTAGGAAAAGCCCACTGGGCACTTTGTAGCCATGCCCTTCTTTAAATTCATACAATAACATGAAGGACACTTGCACCAGGCAGCAACCCAACATGACTATAGCCTTCTACCACTAACCATTGTGCTGGGGGTAAAGTGTCTCATTCAAGGACCTCCAAATGTGGAAGTTTTGCACTTTGAGCTGACAGAGAACAGAAGTATTTACCAGATACCTGTAAAGACAGACAAAGCGGCTGTGTGCTTTACTTCTAACACATTGCTGTACTCTACTGCAGGTTAGGCTTGTTAACCAGAAAAAAGCTAGACCTGGTCCTGATTCCTTCTTGTGATGCGATCGTTGAACACATTTCTTAGTCGTCTCTGCCAGGCTGACTGACTGTCCAAACGAAGCCTCTTGGCTGAAGTTCCATCTTCTCCCTCCTCTTCTTCGTCGTCTGTATCCAGTGATACTGCATAGCATCGTGTGTTTGGTGACCTGCCTGTTTTGATCATGTTGTTGATCTCACGCAGAAGCTGTGAAAACGGGAATAAAATTTATAAGAATAATATTCCACTCTGTGTGAGCAAATTCAATCTTTTTGATTTACTAAAACATTTCCAGAATAGAAATGTAAAATATATCCAATACATTCAGCCTAGATTGACCACAAATACACAAAAGTTGTGAAGATGGTAATCTGATAAATAGAACACTATATCCACAGACCTCTGGAGGGCTTGAGTTGAAGTAGTAGCAGAGTCCAGATCTATGAGGAGCGATGGTTTCTGTGTTGTACGGTGAAATGGAGATGGAGGGGCTGTTAGACAGCTGATAGCAGCGAGGAGATGCTTTCCACTGTCGAGGGTATGGAGACAGAGGAGGAGTGTCTCCCTGGACAAGAAATGACGTGTTAGTGTTACAACGCAACATCAAACATTTCCCATGTTAACTGAGTTTTCAGCTTTTGTGATCTGAGTGTGTTACCCTCTTTTGTAATTCAGTTCTGTAAAATAAAATTAAAAAAAAGGTTCACTTACTCCTGTGGTTGAGGCAAACTGTTTGGCAAAGTGCTGCATCTTTGTCGTGTAGACCTGGTTGTAAAAATGGATGAGATTGCCCCGCTCCTCCTGGCCAGGTCTTTGATAATGTGCTGATGGTGTGTTGGGGGTCAGGATAGTGCTGCTGTTGCTTCCATTATCTGAAATCAATGATATAATAAAGAATAGCTTATCATTGTGGAACTACTGTTCTAACCATATATGCTGCATGGCTAAGGAACAGTTAACATGGAGCAAATATGAAGTTGTTTACTACTTCCATTCCTCTATCAGGTCAGATTTTTTTAAGAAGCTTGCATTATGAGCTGTCATGCATTAGTTATATGTATAAAGCTATGATAGCTGGCAATGTGTAGTCCATCATGCTTTCAACACTTACGGGGATGCAGTATCTGTATTATTGTAAATAAAAGGCTGTTTTTGCTAATGTTGTTATTGTAACAATGATTTTAAATAAATAAATAAATAAAGGCGTGGTGACGCCCCCCCTTGACATTTTGTACCTTAGGCGACTGCCTACAGTATGCCGCCACAGGTCAGCTCTTTTCTTTTCAGTGTAGTGTATGATATGGGACCTGTAGTGAATAGATTAATTTACTGTATATACAGTATGCTGTGATGTGTTTGTAAAACTTCCTAATTCTTTTTTATTTATTTTTATCAAAGAGATTCTTACTGTTTTTTTTAATGGCAGATTTTTCCTCCATCCTTTCTGAAATCAGCACATTTTTGCAGACCTGCAGACAGAAACAGTAAATGTTGAAAGCAGTGCTATCTTCCTTGCAATGAGAAGACTGAAATGCTCGTGTAAAGCAAGCAAAATTATATCTTCATCGTCATTTAAAAGAATAAACATATTAGCATGCTAACATTTGCTAATCAACACAAAACAAGAGTGCAGCAGAAGCTGATGGGAACTTGGAATAATTTGGCAAAATTAAATTTGAAATTTGGTGGTGGGATTCACCCTGAGTGCCATTAATGTCTGCAAAGAATTTCATGCTATTTCTGGATCAAAAGGGCTGACGATGACAAAGCCATATCTAGAGCCACGCTGCCAGCATGTCTAAAAACTAATAGACTTGAACAAGTATCAGCTAACACAATTCTTTTTTTCTTTAAAAATATAGATTCTTATGTTTGAATTATTTTTACTTTTCAAGCAAACAGCTTCCTGAAAGGAAGGTGCTCACTGTGTAATAAACACTTAAATTTTTATCTCCAGTGAACCTGAGACTGATTTAAATGTTAAATCCACAGCTGTGAAGGCACAGATGTTTAGTACTTTAAGCACCAAAGACATGTAGTTGGCTTGAGACTCAGCTGTTAAGGTCTATATTTTGTTCATTCACAGTTGCATACTAAAGACACACATCTAAAATCCAAAAACAAAGAAACTTACACTTTTGTTGGCACATGGCTGTGACTTGTAGCATTTCATTATCCGCTTGAAGGGTATCTCCATCTTGGTAACCTATAACGGGAAATACCATAAGTTAGCCGCTGATTATGTGTTTTGTAATGGAATCCAGGCTTTACCACCACAGAATCTTTTTAGTATTACAAAGTCAGTTGTTCTTTAGTTGTGTTATGTCAGTGAGCAGCAGTACAACTTTATAAAGGATGACAGTGTAAATATAGAATGAATGGGATAATCAAAACACATTACTAATGCATTCAATACATTAAAAAAATCTTGATATCAGGAATGCTTTGCTTTTTCAGTGGTCCAGTGCTCCCAGATGTTCAAGACAGCCAGCACTCTTTGGTCTTTTTTTTTTTTTTTTTTTTTTTTTTTTTTTTTTTTTTTTGATAAATATCTTATTTTTTTTTTTTTTTTTTTTTGT
>VVAS01115425.1:0-11513 GCA_015103295.1 Ptychochromis oligacanthus
AAAAAAAAAAAAAAAGAAAAAATTTTTTTTTTTTTTCCCGAGAAAGATCCTTTGAGAAAAATGTTGTCTCCGTTTAATCAGTATTTCCTCTGTGTTGGATGACAGTCTGTTGTATCAACATTCAAACACATCCTTCAGCAGTCATTCACATTCTCACTCTCTCTCACACTCTCACACATACCCAGTCTCTCATTTTCTTACACACACCACACACACACACAGATGCATACACTCTTTCCTGCACCAACAATTACACATGCAATGTGGGTTCTGAATGAGGGGCTGCCACATCAAATCAGCCCCCTCCTCTTCTTGTAGTCTTCCAGGTTGAGGGACCTGCGTGGAGCGCCGTCCTTCACTGGCAGCGCGTTGGAGCTCACAGACAGAGACTTTGCCTCTGTAGAACAAGACCAAAATTACACATCAGCGCTACATCGCTATGATGCACACTAGCAAGTAAGTAGGCCATCCAATCCGTACAGCTTCTCAAGAGTACCAGAAAAAAAAAACACAAGGGGAGAACCATCTCACCTGCATTGGGAACCTGTAGGTCAATCTTAACGTCAAAGTCGTGAACTTTAAACAAGTCTTCTGAGAGGTCAGTGGTTGGCTTGGGGACATCTTTGTCTTTCGGGTTTGCTTGATCCTAAAATAGAGAAGCAAAGAAAAGTAAGATATAAGATTTCCCCAGTTTAATTTTCATTAGCTTGACCATGACATTTTACAAATCATTCAGCCATCAAAAACAAATATTTCAGAGAAGTACTACAGGGTTGAGCACAGCTTACTCTTTCAAAAAGGTCAGAGTTTAAGAGGCAAATTCAGACTATCTCAAAATACACTGATGGACTAAATTCAAAACCTAACAGTTCACACAAACAACCCCTGTGCAACAAGCAGTTTCCCCACTGCAGGACATTTCTCTTGAACAGGACTACAACCAGGATTTGGCATCATTTTTACCTAAACAAATGTTTAAGAAGTGAAAACCTCTGTGTTGACTCTCTGTGTTGCATTGTGAGGTATGAGGGAGTGTCCTGCTTACCAGTTTGTTGTTCTCTTCACTTGAATTTTCTGCTGCTGAACCAGAGCCATACTTCTGGTTTAGGTGAGCAAGAATAGCTGCATGGACTGACGGATCTCTGGCCTGCCAAAAGAAGAGGAGCACGGTGACAGATTAGATCAACAGAAGTAGATTTATTACACTGTACATATAGCAGAAATGTGAGTATCTGGGCTGTTTTGGGCACATTTTAGACTCGGAATCAGTGTAGGGGGTGAAGTTATGGTGTTGTATGCACCTCATCAGAAAACAAAAACTCTAACACTAGTGTTCAAAAGTAAACTGAGTGTTTCTGCAGTTTTATTCACATCATTCCAGTAATTTAAACTTTAAAATTCAGTATTCAGGTGTTGGTGCCCATGAAAATAAGACTTTCAATGCATTGCACAGGTATTTAAATGACATTTAAACAAATCCAAGTATCAAATCTGATGAATTCATTACAGAATACTTACATTAGACACCATGGTGGGTTTGCACTGTCTTCGCGTGAAAGGGTCCATTTGTTGGTTTTTGGCATTTTGTCCTTCAGCCTGTTAGAAAATGCACAGAAAACTAAAAATTGGTATATTACAGCTTGGACCATCAACTGATTTATAATCATGAAAACTGCATTAAAATAATAAGTGCTGTATTTTTTTTTTTTACTGCAAATGGAACAGGTGGTGGTGATCTGAAGCCTTTGCCGGTTATTTGGAATATACAGGCGCTGAATTTAGCACACAACTCTTACAATTGCTGTGTGTTGCCTGTAGTGGCAACCACTTTAAGAAACCACCTGACATGAGGAAGCACTTTGAGGAGGACTGTAAATATACCATTTTTTGTGCTTGTGTAATAGATTTCTTTTTCTTTCATAGATATTTTTATAATTTGGTGTTATTATATTATCAATATTTCATCATGAAGTTATGAATTACTACAGTTTCTTCTTATGAAAGTCTCAAAACTTAAAAAACCATAATTGACAAATAGGTAGATATTTGTGTCGAAGAAGGTGGACACTCACCACAAGAGCCTTCTCTGATTCAACAATGTTCCAGCTTCTGTTCCTCTGATTAATATAGCTGGGTGACAAAAACATGTTAAGAGTCAAAGGTCATGTACAGAGTCATGATAAAGGACTATATTTACATATGCTACGAAATCTTCAGGCATATTTTAATTCAAATTTTACACAGAATAATTTGCTTTAAAATGTTTTTTTTAACCATTGAAAAGAGGGAACCTACCAGTACTAACAAAAAACACTTCAGTTAGGATTTAGCCATTTTTCAGTAGTTTGACCATTTTCATTTAAAGAAATCAGACCTTTAAACCATGTATTTGTAAATAAACCATGTATAACTCAGGTATCTACTTTACTAAACACAGTGACATGTTTGTAACTGTAGACTGTGTACCTGATAGCAGAGATGTTCTTGGTCCTCTGTCTGTCGAGGGCTTCTGCCCTTTCCTCAAGCTCATTCAGCTCATCCTGGATCACTTTCACTCTTTCGCCATCTCCACTTTCTTCTGCCATGGCCTTCAATCAATCAATCACAAAAAAAAAAACGGGGGGGGTAAGCCTGATTACCACAAACTGAAGACAGATTTTGTCTCTCTACACATTCAAGTTCAAATCAATGATATTTGCTGTCAGTGTCTACGTTTTGATGGTTTGGATGTACAGGTTAGCAGGGTGACCTTTAAAAGGCTGAGAAAAATGACTTTCTTCACAAAAAAGTTGGTTTCTTTTACCTTATCTTTGAGTAATTGCGTTTTCTTCATGGCATAATTTGGTGGTGCTTTTCGGAACCTGTCCTTTTCTTTTACAATCTGCAGAAAGTTTAGACAAAACAGTTTTGTGACAGCTCATAATTAATGAGGTCAGAGAAATGAATGAAGATCTAGAAAGAAAAGACTTACATCCTCAATGTCTTTGTCATTAAACTTATAGTTCAGAGCTTCTTTGATGGATTGCTCCTTCTTGGTGATTTCATCCAGAGTTGGTACCTGCATTCCAGCAGCCATCATCTGTAGCAGAGAAAAATATCAACACAACTTAACCTTTAATCTACCAGTTCCAAATCTGTAGTAGTTCAAATTTTCTTGTTTTCAATCCACCTACCGCCTCTTTCCACTTCATGAATTCACTTTCTGTGAACTCTTGATTTGATACAAACTCAAGCCTGAAAACTCGTGTGTCACCACCATGCCTGTAGACAATTAACATTAAAATTCATGTTTTTGGAAACCAGGTAAAAAGGAAAAAATATATACATTATATCCAATATACATTTTATTATATTATATACATTCAAATATATATTATATTTATTATTATTATTATTACATCCATGACAGAATACCTACCTTAATTGTAAACCCTTGTTTGTTCGCGTTGATCCAAGCTGGTAAACCTTTGCTGTCTCTACTACATCAACAATTTCAGCAACCTTTCAACAACAAGGGAGGAATAAAATTAATCATAAGTAAATCTACTTAAAAAGAAAATCTCAGATTTTCTTTATCACCAATTATATTACAGTACACTACTGTTACCAAGAAGATGAGCTCACCCTATAAACTGGTTTACTGCTGCTGTTCCCAATTCCTATCCTCACAAAGCAGCCAGTTACTGTCTTGGCAAAGAAGGGCATGTGGCACCAGCGCTCCAGCTTGTGTCTGGACAGACGAATCCTATTGAGCTCATCCGGCAGAGATACAGGCTGCGACTTTGGTGGAGTCTCCTCTTTTCTGGAAGCAGAACACAGTCCAAAAAGTTACTCAAAAAAAATCAAGAGAAGAGCATGAAATGTGACATAATGTGTCTTGTGACGGCACTGTGGTAAACATACTGGTTATACTTACTCATCATCATCGTAAGACGATGAACGTGAACTCCGATCGCTTTTGACTGATGACTTGTCATCATCTTCCTCCTCTTCCTCCTCATCGTCAGAGTAAACCTCGCTTGTCTTCAGAGGCTGACGTTTAGCCAGCAACTCCGCTGTTAAGAGACGGAACGTCAGCATTCGGAAGCTGACTGAACTGGCACAACAAAGGAGTCAACAACGGTCACAAAGGAGTAAAAGCATGCCAACCTGTTTTGTTTTTCTTCTTCTCACGTTCAGCCTTTAGTTCTTCCATGGCCTGGGACTTTTTGTCAAGTTTTTCGTCACGCTTGGATCGTCTCTCCTTGTTGTGCGACATGACCTAGAGAGCAGGTAGAGGTTACAGCTAAAAAAACATGATAAAGAAAAAGTGTAATGCCACCCCCACTCATGCCTCACACTAGATCCAGCCAGAAATCAAGAGCAATGCCCTACCAAAAGAGGCACCAGATATCACTCAAAATACTGCTGAAGTTTTTCAGTTGAGGTATTTGTGTGCTTGATTTCTTAGTGAAGCTATTTTAAGAATGACTATTAATAATACACACTGCCATGTCTAATATTGTTTAAAAGGTCCATGAAACCAGACTCACCACTTGTGTGTCTTGAACCTGAGATTGCTTCCTTTTTTCTTGCTCTTCCTCCTGCTTCTTCTTCTTCTCCTCTTTCTCCTTCTTCTTTGCTGTCTTCAGCTTCTTCTTAATTTCAAATCTTTAAAAACAAACAGAAACATGAATGAATAAACTGTGAGCTCAGAGTATCAAGTTTAAAAATGTCAGACATGTTTTTGCGTCGTATGAAAAGTCTGTTGTTGACATATTTGACAAAGGAAAATAGAAGCATTAAGTGCATTTTAATAAATGAATGAAAGGGGAAAAAAGCCATTTGTGCCAGTACAATTTTAAAGATTGTTACTCCCACTCACCGTCTCTTTAGGACCTCTCTTTTCTCAATTCTGTTGAACAGCTCTTGCTCTCTCTCCTTCTCTGTCATCTGCTCCAGTCGAGCTCTGTCCTCAGCGTCGCCCATCAAGTCATCATCATAACCGTCTCTGAACACCTCATCCTCAGAGGAGTCCGAGTCAGAGCTGGAGGATGAACTGTTGCTCTCTGAATCTGACACCTCGCCTGAAAATTTTAAGGAATCACAGGTACAGAAAAAAAAAAGATTTTAAATCAATCACAACACTAAAGGGTAAAAAACGTTATCAGTGAGACTTCAGTTCTAACATATCTATGTAGGGTTTTTTTTTTTAAGTTGTAATCATGCAATATACTTATATTCAGGAATTACATCTATATGTAGGGATTTCTTTGAAGTGTTGGCATATGCTATTTTTGTGGGATTGAAATTGTCTTTAAATGCACAGAAGAAATGATACATGTCATCCAGTGTTTGGTGTTTACTTTTTATCTCAGTACTAAGAGTGTCACTGTTTACTGTAAACTGTACTTCATTTGTATTAGAGCTGTATTCAGTTTTTACTAATGCAAACTGGACACTTCCTACTGCTCCACATTAAAAGTGCCCCAACTGAAGCAGATCAGCTCATAATATGGCAAGCAGTAGTGGAATGCAACCAACCCTGCTTCTCCTGCTGTTCTGTGAAAAACTAGCTGTATTATGGTACTGATGCAGACTTCTCTGTTAAAAACAGATTGTTTGTTTTGTTATATTTCTGCTAAAACAGCTGCTCAGTAATTTGCTGTCAAATCAACCATGATTGATGCCTTAAAGGTCAACTTCTGGTCTTTGTTGTGATTTTTCTGCACCAAATGTGTTATTAACAGCTTCTGGCAGTGAGGCTTGCGGTTAGTTTTGTTCAACATGGCCAATGTGATTAGGACCCAAAATAAAGCAAATAAATGATTTGTGAGTGTAAATACTTGGATCCCCTTCGAGATTGCATCAGGAAGGGCGTCTGGGGTAAAACTCTACCAAATCAAATATGCGGAGCTACGTGCTGTGACAAGGGAGCAGCCAAAAGTAGAATGAGTATAAATACTTGGAGCTTACTTTATTTAAAAAAAAAAGAAAAAAAAAAGTGAAGTCGTGGTGTAGGCTTTTTTCCCCTCTCGAAGTAGAGCATTTCTTGTTAAGCACATACTCTATCAGTGGATTATAAACTAGCACATTCAAATTACCAGAAGACTTTTACAGGTTTTCCATAAATGTGTTGGCCAGTTCATAGCAGGACAATGTGACAGAAATAAACAACAGCTTAGATGCTGCGCTGTGAGACACCTGGGATAAATGGGATGAGTGACTGAGTCATGTAATCCAAGCCTCCTGAATACCTGTGGACATGGCAATGTGGTGATGTGTAATCTACAGTTCATCATATGTCTGGACATCCTGCTTTGCCCTTTATGCAACACGTCTGGAACCTGAGGACATGTGTGTGAGTCTGTTTTGCTTAAATCAGCAGTTTAGTGGCAATTCATGGCTACTAAGGTGTTCTTCACAGATGCACAGATTACATAGTGTGACTTTTTTTTTTCCTTAAGAAAGTTTGTGAAGAAGCCTTATTTGAGAGCAGAGAGTATTTTCTTCAGATTAACACTGAATGAAGAAACCTACCTTCCTCTGGTGCAGAGCTCTCAGCTGAGCTGTCCCCATCTGAGCTGCCAGATGCTGTCGCTTTATTAACCTTCTTCTTTGTAGCGTTCTTCTTTTCAGACCCTTTGCCCTGCTTAACCTTCTTTTTACCTTTGGTGCCACCCACAGTCCACTAGACAAAAGGAGTGAAAATTTAACTTTCGATTATATAACTGACAGAGAATTGAGGTCTATTCTCTTGCACCTCATATGTCCCACACTGAAAGGTCTTTCAGAGTGAATACTAAGACAGATATACCTCGTCATCACTGTCAGATGTCTCGGAGTCTGTGGAAGCTGCTGGTTTGCTAACAGGCTCTTCCTGCTCACCCGAATCGACCCGCTTCCTCTTCGCCAAAGACAGCAGCTCCTGAAAGTGACAACACAGATGTGGTTCAGAAAGAACACCCAGTACAAATAGGGGAGGATGGGACCCAATTTATCAAGCCACTTGAACTCTGTTCTCTGATACTCCATTTGGTTTAGTTGAGGGTACTGCCTGTGTAGGGCAACAAGAAAGCATGGCTTGACAAAACTGCTATATTCTTACATGGGTGCAATAAGACATCACTTCGTCGGTGTACTAGAGAGCAGGCATTGCAAAGAGCATTTAATGTACAATCCAAAAACAGTGCAAAACATTTGCATTTTCACAGAGAGCTCCTCGCATTAATGTCAGAAACATTCACAGCCACATGCATATGTGAAAATGGCCTTATGCTACTATAGGCCCTCCGATGCACTGAACATATCTCCTTAACTCACCATGTATTTATATACCACTGGTGCACATCATTAATTTCTTGTCATTAAAGTGTCTTCTCAGTCATGTAGTTTGCGCTTTTTACTCTCTTCTCTATGTGCCTATACCCAGAGATAGGCATGTACGTCTGTCTCTGGAGCTGCAGGTTTTTCCATCTGGAGTTAATGGCCTCACCAGTTTACCCAGACCCATGCCCATTGGAGGTCTCTTCTTGGTAAAAGGGAGACTTCCACCCCACTGTCACTAAGTGCTTGTTCTATGAGTAATTTCAGGGTTCATCTCTATACAAGGTGTGATTAAAAAAGATTTACAACTCACCCTGTAAAAAGAAATCAAAAACCTTTTGAATTCAATTTAGCTGCAACCCGCTTCAAGATCAGCTTCCTGTGCAGCAATGCAGCACTTCCAGTACACCTGTGAGCAGGTACATGTTACCACAAGCTATCTTATTTGGGCTTGGAAACTGCTGGTTCTTCCACTGAAAACTGTTGTTCAGTCTCTAGGATGTAGCCAGAGACCCAGATCTCTTCAGCAGTAATTATACTCAAGATGAAGGTTGGGTCAGTGTGACACAGAAACCAAAGTTTTCTCTGTGCGAGTTTAAGATCCATGGTGAAATTGCTAATATGCATACACAAGTGCACAAAAACCAGGAACCAATTTCAAAATACCAGCGCTGCAAGAAACGGCGTAGATCTGTTATGTATGATTTGGAAATATACAGATAAAAATTACTTCATTTCAATAATTATGAGTGGTGCATATTGTGGTATGCAGATTTAAAAGTTGGAAAAAATGAGCACTGGTATCAGATAGCACTTTGTGTTGGCAGAGTACAAGTATCTGAATACTGAGAGACACAACGTTACAACCAGGCGCATCGTTAGGCCTGGGTCTCCAGGACTCGAGCCCCGGATGTTTTAAAAGACTTGTTTATTAAAGGGCAGGTGTATTTACAGATCTGTTTGTGACTGGACAAAGTCACATCTAAAACACTCACACCAATCACAGCGGAGGATCCCTCCAGCAGGTCCAACCTAACGAAGCGCAGGAGAGGCAGGGGGAGGCGGGGAAGGAGTTTCTCCTGTTGCTGCTGCAGCAGAGACAGGGCATGCCACTGCCTCTGCTACAAACTCAGATTGGTAAATTAGAGTTCTCTAATTGCTTCCAAAATGTTTACTCTTACAATGCATCTCTAATGCATTGAGCCAGAGAGTCACACGCTTAAAAACTAATTTCATTACTCATGACGGAGTTATTCCGACCATCAAGGGGATAGTGAGAAATATGAACAAACTATCACATTGTAAACATGAAATCATGCATGCTGAGGGGGACACTCTGAAACTCTCATGATTCCCAATAAAAGATCTTGTGTTATTATGCCCATGCAAAACTCAAGAATGCTGAAACTTATATTGCATATAATACATGCAAATGTACTATATAGTGTACATTATTTTTGTAACCATAATATTATGGACATCTGAGTGCATTTTGTGTAATTTCCTGCATTTACATTTTGTTGTGCTTTTCAGAGATATGCATGTCTGCCTATTCAAAGTGTGCCATAAAGAAGATGATAATAGTTTTTGATAGTTTGACTGGCGCATGCTAATTGCATTCTTTTTACAGCCGGGACAGAAGCCAAGAACAGAACTGATTGCTTATTTCAATATCATTATGTGAAAGACAGCCTAAGTTCAAGTTCAACGTTTTACTGTCACATGCACACACCTGACTGCAACCTTTAGTTACCGCACAATGTGTGGCTATAAAATATAATAAGTAACCAAAAAAAGCTGCTGTTATCGAGTGAAAAACCAAAAGATTTCTGGGCTGGGCGAAGCCCCGAGTGTTTCAGGATCCTTGCAACACCCCTGTTACTTCCCTACAATCAGTATCATCCCTCTAATATATAAATCCGCATTTCTGTCTTAATTAATTAAAGAAGACAACTGCGATCAAATCTTAAGAGACCAGAAGCCTACTGATGCTTCGATCAACCACACAAACTGATCTTCACTGACTCAGTCTCATCTCCTGCGGTCACTGCGTCTGTTTTCTCTGGGCTTTAACCGTTTGCCAGACGGGGGTGAAATACACGTGAGTTTTAACGGCGACGCGAGCAACATGACTGACATGTTGCTCTGGCAGCTCCAGTTTGACAACAACACCGAAATAGAACTTCGGCTCATGACGTCATTCGGGCGATACGGTTCCAGCTATAACCAAATACGACTCCACTACGGTTTCGCTTTGTCAAAAACACGTCCCATTCTAGTTCAGTCTGAACGCCAGCGCAGTAATTCTCAAGCAGAGCACGGCCGCAGTCACGCAGCTTACTGCTCGGGGGAAAAAAAAGGCCCATGGCGCGGCATTTTCGTGGCTACATAATACTGCATGACTGCTAGCGTTAAGTAGCTCTCATAATGTAACCTTAACGGTAACATAGCTTAACTGGCTGGCTCCGTTCAACCTCAAACGCTTTCCGCTTTACCCAGCACCTTACGGAAACACTTGGTAGAAACCCGGCACTACGATAAGATTTGAGTATTTAGTCAGAAAGGAAGCACGGATTGTAAATAAAACAGGCCCACTCAGTTTGTCCAAGCGAGGCCAAACACAGCGCAGTCAGCTAGCGCACATTAGCTTCACCTCAAACTGACAACTTAATAAACCACCGGTCGGGGGGAAATCCGAAAAATGAACACCTACCTGATCTAAGTTATCGTCGCTAGCACTGTCTTCGGAGTCGGAGTCAATAACGACTCGACCTTTCCGCTTCTTTACATTCACCATGATTAGCTACACAGCTAACCCGCTAGCTACCACTGTGTCGTCTAATGTAATGTTCGAGGATAGCCGTCGCTGCTACCTAAGCTAGCTCTGGAGTCGATCACACAAAGGCAGTACTGAGCATGCGCGCCCGTGTTACTCGCACGGTCAACACAAACGTGTATATAGATTTATTTTATTATTATTTTTTTTTTAACCGAGATAAACATATTTGTGCTTTTCCCATTCGTGTTACATTATTAAGGGATAATGTTACCGAAGCGAGACTGGTGAATATAAGAACTTAGCGGAGAAGGGAACCATTTATGAGTACAAGAGTCAGGGCACTAATCGTTGTTGCACGGAAGCTATGTTCAGTGACTGCTTTTTAGTGTTGTAAATCAGTACACTGGCTCATTGGGTGACATTTCTGCCTGAAGGTTTACTGAACGCAGCGCAAGCGCTTCCGTTGGGTTTCCTCGGACAACCTTGGATTTGTACAAGAGCACACGCCGGTAGTTTGTTTATTCTCTCGTACCTTACAGCAGTCTATATATCTTCATGGTGTAGAATAACACCAAACCCGAACAGCCCGCTGAGGCATCCTCCGCACATTTGGTGCCACCGCGTATTCAGAGTAAGTGGAAACAGTTTATGCTAGCTGTGTGTAGTTATTAACTGTATTATATGGTTGTTTCGGGAAGTAAACGTTTTCACGATGTAAACAATATCAATACTTCCATTATGCGTAAGCCTTTGTTGATTAATTTGTGTTGTGTGGGGGGGAAAACAGAGCTGGAAGAAAAGTTTGGTGACAATCATTCTAGACTAAAAAGCGTGGTTGTAGTGATCGCCATCTCCATACATAAATCAATGCACAGAAAGATCAATGCTGTGATCGCAGCACCTTTCACAGGACACATTGTAGAGATGCACTAAGCTGGAAAGGATACCAAAGCGCTTAGAAAGACTCTAGTTGTTCATGAGTCCACAATAAGACAAATAAACTGTATACAAACTGGGGAAATTCAGGACAGCTCTCCCTAGGAGTGGGCATGTTGCAAAGATCACATCAAGAGCACAACAACCAGTGCAGTCATGGTGAAAAGAAAAAAAACTAAATACACCCTATGATTCAGCTGCTTGTAGAACCACTTTTAGTAGCAATAACTTGAAGTACCTTGAAGTAATCGTTTTCGGTATGACTTTATCAGTCTCTCTCATCATTGTGGAGGAATTTTGACCCACTCTTCTTTATAATGGTGCTTCAGTTCATTGAGGTTTGCGGCCATTCCTTTATGCACAGCTCTCTTAAGGTCCTGTCACAGCATTTCAGTCAGGTTGAGGTCTGGACTCTGACTGGGCCATTGCAGCACCTTGATTCTTTTCTTTTTCAGCCATTCTGTTGTAGATTTGCTGGTGTGCTTGGAAACAC
>VVAS01115426.1:0-10207 GCA_015103295.1 Ptychochromis oligacanthus
GTTCTGTTTTTGAATAAACACATTGTTCACAAAATTTTGGCAGAGAATCCTGAGACTCAGGACGAGGATTGTAATTCCACCGACTCAGGTCTTCGAACAAGGTACGGCACCGACAGACCTACTAGACCACTTAAGCCTCCACTTCACCGCTTTATCTCCTCTGCCAAGTCAGACGTCTTGAGACGGGAGCAGCAGAGAAGAACCCAGATCTTTAAAATAGAGCAGCTACCAGGACTACTCGTGACAGATCAACAAAACTTCTCTCTAGAGACCAAGCAGGAGCCTGAGTATGTAAGTACCACAACCAATATTTTTTCTGTCTTCAGAGCACACTGGAGGAATGTTTTTCTCGTCTTCCTCTGTGCTTTGGTGTTTTTCTCCCCCTGCGGGTGATGAAATGCTTTGGGTAGCATTGCTGACGGTTGGCAGGGATTGTGAGCAGTAGAATGGCATGGCAGCAAGCGGGTACCATAGCCCTGCGGCTGACCTGGGTCAGGCGGTTGTTTGGCCACAAGGCGTCCGCGTGCCGGGTGTACTGAGAGCCAGCGAATGATGGATTGGCTTATGTGAGTGCCTGTTGGGAAGCCCTGCTGCTATTTTGATCTTCTCTTTGGCCCGAGAAGTGAGCACACTCTAGTAATGGGCTTTGACTGGCTGCTCTGATTAGTGACTTGAGTACTTGGACTTGAGGACAAGCCTTTTGACTCCGTCTTTGAGCTGTTTGAATTAATTTTATCCCCCCATTCTTTGTGTAAGACTTCTAAGCAGCTTTGGCAAACTGTTAAACCTCCACAAGTCAGATGAATTCATTCCTCATTTGCCACCTCTTTCATATTGCAGCCACCATTGTTTAGGTATTACAGCAGGGCAGTGTGTGATGCAGCGTGAGTCAGCTTTATTAAAGTGTTTATTCACAAGACCATTAATGTCAAAAGCACAGTGCTAAATGACATTGCTGGTGATGAAATATAGGTGCTTTGTTTGCTTTTATCTTTCTTAAAAAGATAAACACAAACAACAGAGTTTCTAATATAGAAGGAAAGTATTAATAAGTGATGATGTCTTCCCTCATTCATAGGGTCCCTGTCGAAGAGAGATGGAGAATATTCTCAGCAAGCTCAAGATTACCAACATTCTAAACCCTAGAGGTTTCCGCATACCAAACTGTGACAGGAAGGGCTTCTATAAGAAAAAGCAGGTAAGAAAAAAATACATACAATAATTTAATGTTTGAGTGTTTTATTAGCATGGTTGTTCTCAAGGTTTTTCTGGCATAACCCACTACAGAAGCCAAAAAAATAAATAAATAAAACTTTGCACCACACACCCCACACCCACATGCCACCGTGTTTATCAGTATTTAACTGTGCAAAATAATCCAATTTGGATTTTAGTCAAATCAAGGTTAGTGCATCAGCAAATGATTCATAATCACTCGCCTTAGTTTCACCTGGTTGTCTGCTCCCACCTCCAGTGGCTCGTCGTCCCACCAATGGGGCCGGCCCCACAGTTTCAGAATCATTGGCTTAGTGCATCCTTATTCAGTGGACATGAATTATTATCAGTATTTAATGATCTGCTTGATGCAAACTTGGTTACAGCATTGAAACGCTGTAAAAAGGAAATCAGCATTTGCTTTTTTACAGGGTACATTCGTAATGATTAAAAGACGAGTGACTCAAACCTTAGGTCTCCTGCAGCCCAATTACAGATTTGTTGCTGTCCTCATGTATTCATTGGTAGTTATTAGAGCCTCATCATTGCACCACCACACCAGTGAGGTATACCCTAGCCACTGGCTCTGGAAACTGGAACCACAGGGGCCAAACCCCAGCGGGGTTGACGGCTGAGACGATGGCCGTTTAACGGAAACCCTCCCAGGGAGACAGACGTCAAGGTGGCCACCGGCACCCCATGTGCTTGCCCCATAATTGCTGGACTTTTGAGAGGCAGACACAGAAATAGAGCCGAAGCCATCCCCACGCTCACATGGTTCACCCACGATCGGGTTGTAATAAATGAGTGGTTCTGACGCATTCATATGGAGGCACTTAGGGCTCCTGTGCCACTGCATCACAGAGGCAGCTTTCCCTATTACATAGTAGTCCCTCCCGCTTAATAGAAGTGTTCTTCTTGACCTGCACTCATCACATAACCAGCCTTACAATGCCGGGCTCATTGTCTTTGTTTATGCAGAGTGGACCTAGTGTACCATGCTGAGCCTTTGGGCGCTGAAGGAGTGGCAGGCATTTCATGTTGTTCAGTTTAATTTGAACACTTGCATGACTTTAAGTGAAAACAGCTCTTATTACAGTAGTTATTAACAGTAAATGCCTCTTAGAGAGAAAAAAAAAACTACCCAGTAAAGATCTCACGGTTGAAGCAGATGCTTTTTTTTTTAACTTTTAAATATTATAGTCTCCGATATTTTTGACTTGCAGCTAAAATTTGTAATGTACTAATGCTAAATTTTTGAATCATCATTATAAGGAAAGCGTTTTTGAAACTGATCACCTAAGATCAGACCTAACTAAGTAAGGATGTCTTCCCTCCTGACCAACTCTAACTCTTCTATGCAGCAGCAGTACAGTTGCTTTAGCCCTTGAAATGAATGGCTGTATGTTTAACTAGAGTGGAGGTTGACCTTTAGTAAAATTGGCAGTAAAATAACAGCCCTTGGGTAGCTCCACAGACTCTGTAAGTCATTTGTAGTAGGCCTACCCATAATTTGGAGCTGTGGGGTATAATCAGCAACAGATGATTCGTACTGGCCACCAGCTTCTGAAAATAGATCTTGGTTCACAGTTGTTCACAAACGGGACTAAGCAAATATTTTACCAGGTTTCTGTTTACCTTAAAGGTCTCTATATGTGTGTGTAACAGGAGGTAGACCATAAAAGCAGCTCAAAATACCACAGCGTGTTGGATAGCAAAAGCTGCATCGACTCAGCACAATCTGACCATTAATGCCTTTTAACTATGCTGTTCTACTTCATTGACTAAAGTGGCTTGTTATCCATAATGCTTCATATTCAACCGGATTTGTTAATTCAGCTTTCCCACCTCCCCCATTTGTCTTCCCTCCCCTCACCTTGTCCTTTCCCTCACTTTCAGTGCCGTCCTTCCAAAGGCAGAAAGCGAGGCTTCTGTTGGTGTGTGGACAAATATGGGCAGCCTTTGCCAGGTTTTAATAGAAGGGAGCGAGGAGACGCCCAGTACTACAGCTCTGACAGCCAATAGGAGCAGAGCAGGATGGGAGGGAGGGAGGTTGGGATTGAATGAGAAGAACTGTAAACAAATGGAGAAACTGAGGATATTGGAAGAGAGGTCAAGAGCTGGTTCAGCCCGATATATGGATGTTTTCTATTTCTATCTGTTGCCTGTGGGACCTTTTGCTGAGGCACAGCACAGAGAACAGCAGAGGAGTACCAGGCGGAAAAAGCCTGTAGCCTCTGTACATGGATGGATTCTTCATAACCTGTTTGTCTCTGACTCAACCCGGACACCTTCTGGAATGATGATACACTTAAATAGATTATCTCAGAAGCCTTATTCTGATTATAAAGCAAAGACACATGTCACAAACAGTGATAAGAGAGCTCTTCATTTACGCACAATTAAATGGCATTGCATATCTGTAAATGCTTGTGATGTGTAATCATTATTTGTATGCTTGTGATTTGTTATAAAGCCATTGTGTCTGGTCTCAACAATATATGTGTATAGGAATATGTCCTTCAAAGTAAGCATGCAGTGCCTTAACCAGTGCCTTAACTATGAATTCCTGTTTGTATGAATTCCACTTTTACAGTTGCTCCCAGAGGAGTTGGATGGGACTGTGCAGCTCAAACTCTACAGTGCATAAAAAAAGTTCTTTTTCTGCTGGGTCTCATGCCACAGAAAAAGAGACATTTCTTTTCAGAATTTGTACTGTGGTTTTTTACTGTTTTGTTGTTACTTTGCATAAGCTGAATATATGAGATAACAGGTTCTTACTGTTATCTCCAATCTCTGTGTAACCAGTTATATTTTTCAGCACTTGTCTTGGTTTAAGCAGTTGGTTTAAATGTGCTGTTTGCATGTAAAATGCAACCTTCAGAAGTTTATTTTTACTTAATAAAGGCAATATAAAATTACCTAAGTGTTGCTTTTTTGTTTTGTTTTGCAGATAGACAAAAACTCCACCAGCAAAACTCCATTGTGATAAAATAAGATTTTATTAAGATGCACAACCACAGAATTATAGTATATACAATAAAGGCAGTTATGGAAAAGCAGCATTCCAGGGCAATTACCATTCAGTCAAAATTTGGTCTACTGCACATGGCTACAACAACAAATAAAACCTTAAACACAAGTGTATGATAATAAATACTCGAGTAGGCAGTGAAGGTAGGTCAAATAAAGTCCCTAATATTAGAAGCTGTAGCTGAGAAGAGGCCTCAGAAATCCTCTGCTCAACCTGAGGACCTGCAGAGACCAGCAGAGGTAGACGAATGATGAACCCATCTCAAACCTCAGCGCGGCTTGGAAGAGCACTGATATGTTTGTGCTAGGCCACCATGCACATACTTGTGGCACTTTAAGTATTTCACCCAATGCCCATTGAAGAAACGCCGATGGAGATACATTCAGACGATGTCAACAGAATGAATGAGCTGCTGTGTTGTTTCCTGCCATGCACAGCTCCAGTTATGAATGAATGAATTAAAAAGAAAAATTATCCTGAAGATTCTTAAATGGGCTTGGCACAGTAATGGATCTGTGGTTTTGAGCAATGGAGTTATTTAGTCAGAAACACAGATGTATACAGTGTTGCCCTATATTTACAACTGAAAAAAAAAAACAGGCAAACATATAAAAGATCTAAAAATGACAAATGGTTAATGCTTGTAAGAATATGCAGGCGGCAAATAAATAAGTATAGTATGTAAATAAGATGACAGGAAATTTCCCCCACTGAAATAAGTTTTCACATCTTCATTTTTGCAAAAGAAAGCCAGTTCATCAGGTGGCTGAGGGTGAATTTACCTCAACTTACAGAACATGACTTCCTGCGTCTATAAATGTTTGTGTCTTTGTGTGTGTAAAAGTTGGTTTATGAGTGATAACAGAGTGTATCCTTCAGTGAGTGACTTCCTGATGGCACTCTGAATCACCGACCAAGTCACTTGATCCTGGGAGCTTCTTCCCATTCCATGAAGAGACACACCAGCAGCGAGCAGGTGGTCCAACCAGTGATGACTCACACTGAAAAAGAAACAGAAATGGTAACCCTCACAAATAAATCACCCAGTATTTTACGATAAATCACTTTCAGGAGGTGGAGTTAATTTTATTTTGTGAAATTTAAAAAAAAAAAAAAAAAATTCTCACCTGCTTGGCCTTGTAGAAGCCATGCTTATTGCAGTTGGGGAGGTAGAAAGTTGTGAACTTCTCTCCTAATCTCTGCTGAGAGCTGGCTATCATGTCCAGGGCAGCATGCAGTTCAATGTGACAGGGACCCTGTGTAGAAAAAGAAACAGTGAGCACTATAATCTCTTAAAAACAAATACACCAACAAATTATCTATGCTCCCTCAGAGCCATGTACTCCCTCTTGTGGAAAAAGGGATGAATAACTTTGAATAATCAGTGAGTCAGATAATTTTTTTCCTCACCTGTTGTACCAATTTGTTGCGTATGGCATTGACCTTTGCCTTGAGACTCTCATGGCCCTCAGTTACATCTTGCTGATCAAAGGGAAGGTTAAGTCCCAGAAGGTGGTGCAAGGAGCCATGATCAGAAACGCCATCAGCTTCCTCTGTGGAAATTTTAGAAAATAGAGAATGATACATTAAATGGAAGTTTCCTGAGTTGCACTGATGTATCACTTTAATGCTCTAACATTTTTTTATTTAACAAATATTAATATGAACACACAGGACATAGAAAGCCCTGACACAGTCAGGCTACCTTGGCCTAGATCTTCGGTGCAGACTCCCTGTCCTCTGGTCAGAGCGTGCAGTGGCCTGGCCTCACCAGGCCTGGGAGTACAGCGCAGGCCCTCCCCACAGTGGGCTGTGTGAACTCCACAAGAAGCCCCTTTCTCAAGCGCACAGGCCAGGCAGCAGCCACAGCCAGGCTCCCTCATCACCTGCCTGCAGTCTGCTGGGATGGCAGGGCAGTCATTCAGCTTCTGTTGAGTACAGGGGGCACAGCGGATGGGCTCTGGACCCACCACCGGAGATGACATCACTACGGACAAGACAACCAGAGCCGCTCCTGCCACAAATGTCAGCTTCTTGTTTAATTCAAACATCTCCTTCTGACGAAATTCTTTGGCTTTTAAAACTGCAGTTTTCTTCTAACAATTTTTCTCCGAACCAGGGGTATTTATATGAAGACTCTGGCCTCCAGAAGGGTTAATGATTGACACAGTGAGCACAGATATAAAATATTTTTCACAAAGCTGCTGTAAAAGGTGGATGACCCTGCTTGACTTGCGTAGATCGAGGTCATTTGTCAATATTGATGTTGGATTGTACATCAAAACAACCCTGTTTTTGGATAACATAGTGATCTTTCTTTACCTTAAATGTAATGAAAACAATTACACAGTGCTGCTAAAATTCAGTAAAATGATGAATAATGAATAACATCCGTAATAGGGAATATTAGATCATCCAAGCAGCTCTAATGGCTAGTTACTGTAAAAACTTTTTTGTGGCTGTTGTCTAACCTTTATCTTGCGAAGTAATACTGACAGGTTGGGTGTTGACACTGTTTTGACAGGAAAATCCCATTTGTCCTTTTAATCTTGTTGGTGAAGGTTCCTCTTATCACACAGGTAGATAAACAAGGTCCTCCACCTTTAGCATTGCATAACTCAAAAATTATTCTATGCCAAAATCACAACACGTTTACCTGAGGAAAGATGGTAGTAAATGGCTGTTTTCTTGGTGTAACATTTGCCATAAATATCTATGTCAAATGCCAGATACAGTTTAATCATTAAATCATGTGTGATATGTGGTAATGGTAAATGGACTGGTTCTTATTTAGCACTTTTTCTACTCTGTTTTTTGAGCACTCAAAGCACTTTGTTCAACCACAAGTCTCATTCACCCATTCATACAGGCACTTTTTTCCATGCTTAAGTGCTTTCTATCTAACATTCACACAGAGTCACACTCCGATGAACGCATCAGGAGCAATTCAGGGTTCAGCATCTTGCCCAAGGATACTTTGGCATGCATACCGGAGTAACCGGGGCAGCCCGGGACCGAGTGACTTTCTCAGTCACTTGGAGACTGAGAAAGTCACTACGTCCAGAAATATCAACCTTCTGGGGTAATGAGTTTCAGTATGTGTACAGTATGTGGATGAGATGATGGGATGATAAGATGATGACATTAAAGAGACTAAATGCTGTTGGTTGCGAGGATCCGGGGTGGCAGCACTTTTAAAAATAAAAAATTAAAACAAAACAAAACAAAACAAAAAACAACCCAATGAGTATGTCTATGCAGAATGCATTTGATAGAGAGGTTATGGCTGATTTTAGATATATGTATTTTTTTTAATTTGTCCAAGCTTAAGCAGTACTCTTTTGACTACTTCTTTGCCTTTTCTTCACTAGAGGCAAATATAATACTTTTAGAAACATTTAATACATTTACTTTGCTCAAAGAGTTCTTAAAATGAATTGTTAAAAATGTGTACACCCAGCAGTATAAAAAAAAAGGTTAAAATTAGCTTCGCTTTAAAATACTGGAGGATGTACATGAACTGAAAATACTTTAGTAATATTACAGTATATTGTAAAACATAACCACCACAGCACAACATTTTCTTCGTGTGCACAAATTGATACTTTAATATTTCTTTTAATGCAGACTTCCTTTTATTTAAGTCGATTTGAATGCAAGGCTTTTACTTGTAATTATCCTGAGTCTCTTTTACATGTATGTGACTAAATTCTTTAAAGAAGTCCTACATAGAAAACACCTTTCTTTTCATAAAAAATTAGAAAATGATGTTACTGAAAGAAATCAGAGTCAAGTCTGAGTGCCAGCACACCAAATGCAGCAGGCATGTAGCTCCCACGCAATAGGGGAGAGGTTAACTTTGCTGTTACTGTGCATACTGAAGACAGCTTTGGTCTTCCAAATTTAGTAACTTCCAAATCTACACTGGCATCCAAATCTAGTAATTCGAAAAGAGGTAAATGAGTTCAGGTTGAAAATGACAGAAGCAACTCCAGGCCTTCTGTGGCTGAATACAAAAATGGTAACATAATGTAACATAATGGTATGGCAAAGGCAGTAATGGGTCAGTGGCACACATACCAACAACTGAAGACAAAAGGATGAAATGATTAACTGTTGCACAAAAATATACTTAGAGAATAATGGAACAGATTTTCACATTAAGTAGTGAACCAGTTGTCATTCTTTGTGTTTATTCACATATAACAACAAAACAGGCTTGCACATGGACTTCGCTCCCTGCCAGTGACAACTCTAAATAAGGAATTTGTATGACGTTCAGTTTATCACGAATGAGGTCACAGCTTGGTGTGTCCTGAATGTTTCACGTTCACCTCATGAGATAATGTTACTCAACCACCAGCTGATGAGTTGTTGCCTCTTCAATGTTGACCATCAGATCCATTAGCCACTGGGGAAGCGGTTCCTCCTTAGAAATATGTTAGAGGACACCAGTGGAAAAAAAAAAAAGGCTACATTATAATCCATATTTTTAAATTTAAAACATATTTACTTAAAATTACACTCACAGCCACTAACTCCTTCTTGGAGGTTTTCATTGGCTTCTGCACTGGCAGTTTAGGTTGTGTCTGTTTTTGCAACTTAACCTTGGAGACCTTAAAGCAAAAGAAATTCATCTGTTTTCTCCCTTCCAGTTGCATGTTGTCAAATTTTAAATATAAGCACATAGTAAGTACTCAGTAATGCCTACCTTTGCTCTCAGCTTACCACTACTGGATCTCCTCATATTTGTTGATGTTGGCTGTCTAGGTGCCGCACCTTCATCACGTAGATCAAAAGCATATGTGCTCAGACCAGACACAGAAAAGCTCTCGGTTTCTTCATGTTGATTGTTTAGTAATTGCATTTGAGAGAAATTATCTTGGCTGGAACGAGACAGCCTCCTAGGTCTCAGAACCCTCAGCTGAGCAGCACCGTCATCTTCATCGCTCTCATCTTCTGCCAGTGCATCTTCTGTCTCCACACCTACTTGAAATGGAAAATCGTCCTCGTTTCCTTCTCTTTTTTTGCTTCCTTCGGTTTCATCTTCATGCTCTGATTCTTCCTGGATGGGCTCCAGACGAGGCCTCTGTTCCATAAAAAAACAAAAAAAAACAAAAACAAAAACAACAAAAAAAGACCATTTATTTAGGATTTTTTTGCTCAAACTTACTTTATTAAAGGAAGAATGATAACAGATTAGACTTACGTTTTGCTGCTGAATGTCCATTTAGCTGGATGACTATGAGGTTTTTGGCTTAGGATTAAAGATCCTGCAGTGTCTGGTGTGAGTGCTGACTAGTTTTCATTAGCAGATTATTCAAATCAGGTGTGGAGACTTAACAATACACCTTCTTCACAGCAGATATTTTGACATGTCTTAGCAGGAAAAACATGGTTTACATTGCTTAATTTTGAAATATACATCTAAAATAAAGTAAAGTCAGTCTGTTTATGGTGGGGATCTCATAATAAACACTCCTGTACCCTTACAAGAGATTTGAATTGTTTCATATCTCTCCAGTATATGTTTTAGAAAAAAATTACAATGAATATCTTTTTTTAGGAAGAACAATGCAGTGTTAATTTCACACCAGTTATGATTAGAAATGAATTCATTTCAAGTGACTAATAATAAAAAAAACATCCTTGAAGTCAGTGCACAGTAAAATACTGTAGAAAATCTCTGCACAGCTGAATGGAATGAAAGAAAAGCCTTTGTAAAGGCAACTAAATGGAACTGTCTCAGTTACTGCCGTTGTATTTATTAAATTGCAACGTGTTGATCTCTCCAACCTTCATTAAGTAGATGAGCAGCCTCTCCACATTATTATATATATACACACATACAAAGCAAATGCCTTGGTATATACATCAGCAGTAAACCTATAGAAAAGCAGAATCATTGATAGATGAATATGGCAACATTAATCTTACATAACATCCATATAACTTCAG
>VVAS01115429.1:0-11992 GCA_015103295.1 Ptychochromis oligacanthus
CCATCAACTCCTGTTCCTCTGTAGACATGCATGATTCCACAGGAGATCTTGACAATGTGTCTGCAGACCATAGTGACTTCCCTGGCACATGTCTGATAGTGTAAGTGTAGCGCATCAATCTCATCCTGAACCTCTGAATCCTTGGCGGCAGAAGATCCAGTGCTTGTGTTCCAAGTAGACTGACAAGGGGTTTATGGTCCGTCTCCAGGCAGAAATGTTTCCCTACGAGGAAATCCCGGAACCGTTCACATGCCCATGTGAGCCCAAGGGCTTCCTTTTCTATCTGTGTATACCGCTGTTCAGTTGGGGTAAGTGATCGTGATGCATAAGCCACAGGTTTCAATACACCTTCCCACCTCTGGAGAAGGACACCTCCCAGGCCAAAGGATGAGGCATCTGCTGACACTTTGGTGTCTCTGGTTGGGTCATACATGGCCAGCACAGGGGTGGAAGATAGTGCCTCCTTCAGCGTTTCAAACGCTGCTGCTTGCTCCACATCCCAGATCCAGCAGTTTTTCCTCAACAGGAGGTCACGGAGTGGCTGATCATTCTCTGCCAGCTTTGGGATGAATTTCCCCAGTTAGTTGACCATCCCTAGAAAACTCCTCAACTCGCGAACATTTGTAGGCTCCTTCATCTTTGTGATTGCCTCTGTCTTCCTTGGGTCAGGTTCTCGACCACGTAGACTTTTTTCATGGTCTGCTTTTGACCTCTCCTCAGCTGCAGCTTGACAAACCCTAACACCTTCAGCGGAATACGCCCTGGCCCAAACAGAGGTTTCTCCGCTTTTTGAAGAGTGGCCTGGTTTGTATCCGAGAAAATGACATTAAAGACATTTTGTGACACAACTGTGACATCTGCACCAGTGTCAAGTTTGAATGTTATCTTTTTGTTGTTTACATCTATTTTGACAGTCCAAGGAGCCAAACCTGCTGTTACAGAGCCGAGAAAGAAACCTCCTTCTTTTCCTTCAACACCATGTACAGCTGCACCAGTTAGGCACACGCGCTGGTAGTGTCCTTTTTTTCCACAAGAACGTCACTTTGCATTGTGGGCTGAACACTCATGTTTACGGTGAGGTGTGCCGCCACATTTATAGCACTGTGTACCATGCTAGTTTGTCCTTTCCCTGCTCTCACACTGAGTGCGCCTGCTCACACAGGTAAAGTGAAATAATATTTGATGTTGACTACAACATGTTTTGTTGCCATAAGTGCAATGTAAGCTTCTTAACAATTCTTACACCTAACATAAAGAGTGAGAACGAGCAAAAGAGAGAGTGAGAGGAGCTGACAGGGAAACCATTGTTGTAGTTGGAACTTTTCAGTTGTGCTGAACCAGCTGACCACAGTTTGTGGTCAAGTGAAATACTTTTGCAAGCATACAAGAAACTTTCCTGTTAGCATCTGCTTTACTGCTACTGTAACAGAACAACATAGAATTAAATTGAATAGATCAGACAGAGACATCAGACATAGACAGACTCATTGTCATGACACTTGATCCAGCCTTTTGAGTTAGGATCGGACTAATATCCAAATATTGGATTTATGCATCCCTAGAGATGTTCCATAGCTTAAGGATCAATATGTTATTGTTAATATTGACTGCGATGGATCACTACCGGCTAATTGGATAAAAATCAGATTCTTTTTTTTAACTATATTCTGCTGGGTACTAACATCTTTAGCATTATATTGATTCAATACTGTTCTGTGCTCCACCCATCCATTTTTTTACTCACTTTTTATCCAACTGGCGGCTTGGTAGACCTTATACAGCTTGCAAGTTACTAGAAAGATGGCTGGTGTTTCTGTGCTGCTTTATCCCTTATTGACTGTTGGCCTCTTACTGTGATCATTTCACTGAACATCTGAGTGAAAATTGCAGTGTGTGAATATGAAAAATTATTTGGTCACACTTGTGATTGACTTTGTTCTGACGCATAAGCTGCTTAGCTTTCTGAATACATTATTTCTCCTGTGTCATATTAGAAAAGATGATTGTACAATCCTGTTTCCAAATAAATGTTGTGATGCTGTGTGAAATTTAGATAAAGACAGAATGCAGTCATTGGCAAATCATTTAAGTAATATGACTGGGTATAAAAAGAGTGTATTCAAACTGAGTATTTTTGAAGTCAGTCTGTGGAGATTTTGACCACCTTCTGAAAGACTGTGTGGGCAAATGTCCAACACTTTAACAAGAATCTTTCTCAATGTAAAATCAAAAAGAATATGTAGATAAATACTTAATAGTATTGCAAGAATCAGACACCTAGAGAATCTAGAGAAATATCTTTATGCAATAGACAAAGCTAAAAAGCATGATGAATGGCTTCATGCAGTACTGCATTTAAAATAAACACAGTAGTGTAGTGGAAATCACTGCATGTGCCTAGGAACACTACTGAAAAACCACTGTTATTAAAAACAATTTGTCAGTTCAACCAAAAAGTTAAAACTGACCAGTCAAAATCTGAAATTACACATCATGGATGCCACATCCTCTGGGCTAAAGAGTGGAATAACCAGCTGGCTTGCGTGGCTCAAAATCGAGCGTCTCCGATGGTATGAAGGTGCATTAGTGCGGATGTGGTGTTAAAGTTGAACAATATATACAGGTTTTGGAATAAGTCAGCCAAGAGGTATAATCTCTCCAGGGTGTTCCCGGTCTGTGTCCAGGGCCTGCCTGAAACACCTCATGTAGGAGGTGCCCAGGAGGCATCCTAGTTAGATGCCTAAACAGCCTGAACTGGCTCCTTTCAATATGGTGGAGTAGTGGCACTACTCTGAGTCCCTCATCGTGTCTCTAAGGGAGAGCCCATATACCCACAGAGGAAGTTCATTTCCACCACTTGTATCCACAATCTTATTTTTTCAGTCACTAGCTCGTGGCCATAGGCAAGGTTAGGAATGTAGATCGACGGGTAAATCGTCAGCTTTCACCCTCAGCTTTCTCTTTACCACAATAGATCAGTACAGCAACCATATCACTGCTGATGCTGAACCAGTCTGTCTGTCAATCTCACACTCCACTCTCCCCTCACTCATGAACAGGACCCTGAGATATTTGAAGTCCTCCACTTGGTGCAACAACACCTCCCCAATGGGGAATGAGCACTTCACCCTTTTCCTGCTGCGAACCATAGCTTCAGACTTGGAGACAGGTCAAAAAGAAGAAGAAAAAATAAGCCCCAAATGGTTTAACAGCTAAAATCTTGTATCAAGCTCGATTGGGGAAACATTTAGTTTTCTAAACTACTCCAATTGGGCTCATCACTTTCCAAACACAGACTGCTGTAAAATTCACTTTCAGTGTTTGAAACATTCTCCTTGTTCTGATTTCAATTAATTATAGGGTTTTAATGACTTGCACATTAGGGTTGTCGCGAAACTAGAATTTCAAACTCGATACCCATACCCAGGAAAATACTTGGTACTCTATACCATTTTTGATACCAAGGGAAAATGTTGACCCTGTCCTGCAACAACAGCAGTAATAGTGAAGAAGTCATTTCTTGAAAAAATTTTCATTTAAATTTCCCAATCATAAGTTAGATTTGACAAAACATGTGGAAGAATCATACACAGCCACAACAGCCTGGTACCTCCTCCTCATGCTGGTCACCAGGTTGGTCACACACTGCTGTGGGATGGTATCCCATTCTTCAACCAGCATTTGTCATAAGTCAGTCAGTGTGGTTGTGTATGGTTCTTCCACATGCCACTGAGGCCCCTGTTTGTTAAATTAATAAATTGTTGAATTGCCAGTATGTCTTGTTTCTTTAGACTTCAATCATCCAGTCCAACAAATGGCACCAAAAAAGAGTCAATAGCAGAATAAGCTGTTTGGCATTGGCAGAGAAGATTTGCCAAGTTCTTCATGGGTGCAACCCACATATTCAGCTCTGCTGCTCAACCCACAAATGCATTTTCCTTACAAACGTGGCACCATTTAAAGGGAAATAAACAGGTTTTTCAATGTTGTAAGATTTATTGCCAAGAAGCATTGTTACAACAAAGGAATAATCGGCCAAACACAAATTTCCTTACTTTTTGTGCTAAGTTTATATTTGTAACAGTAAATCTATGAGTGAGTAAATGGCAGGCTAAATAAGGACCGGGCTTTTCTTGGGTTTGTGTAGTCTTTGCAGTCTATTCGGCAAAAGATAAATGAGTGAAATGTCTTAACTCTAACTGATTGGTTTTTTTGTGCTGATATGTGGGCATACGTATGGTTAGCACCACCAGCATTAAGTGGTGGTGCAGAGTTATGCAAAACAGATTTTTTTTTCATATTGGGCAATCAAAAAAAGGCCTGATGCAAACAGTGTCATTTAATACTGACTTGAGCACATGTAAATGGTCATACACGTCCAGCTTGTTTGTTTGGTGTATTTATCCATCTTAGTCCATATATCTGTACAAGTTTATAAGTCTCTATTTCACTTTTTTAATCTACAGTTTCAATCATGTTCTGTCGTATTCAGTATTTAATTAAAGAAATCTCATGGCAAATGTACCGACCTCGATTTTTTTTTAATGTTAATTCATGTCCAGATATATCTACATATAAGAAAAGAAGAAAAAAAAAAAGTTTTGTTGAAATATCTACCTTTGACCACACCTGACAGGCATTCCAATTACGATGTGAGCTTAATTAAAGCTCGTGGGGTTGTAAGATTTGATGAGCTCCTAGATGTGACATGGCCTTTTCTGACCTATCAGGTCAGATCTGGACCTCTGTATACATTTCAACCCTGAGATGATGGTCCACCATCTGTGGCTCAGACAGGAAAAGGTTAACCTGTCTTTTCCTGTAGGCGGACTTGTCTGTTCAAACATGACTTCCCACACACACACAGTGCATAGAAGAGCACAGATATTGAGACAGTATGTACACAAATACAAATGTCACACAGACACTTTGTATTATATAGACTTCAGCCTCTCTGGGATGCTCTGTTATTCCCCAGTAATGTTATTGACCTCATGCCAATAAACAAATTAGCTATGAAAGGTACCACCAACATATTTTTTCAGCATTGCATCCCTTTTCCATTTTTTTGTTGCCAGCCTTTTTTGAATGGTTTTTGCCAGCAACCAAACTTAACATATATTTGAAAAAATAAATACATAACATTTCTCAGTTTTTGATTGATTATGTAGTTCTGTTTTTAATTAAATACATTATTTTAATGAATTACAAACCACTGCTTTCTGGTTTCATTAACATTTTATTTAGAGTACCAACATTGTTGGCAACAGTGTTGTCTGCTAAACCACAAACTGCTTAACTGTGCCTAAAATGCCGTCTTCTTCCTCTATTCTCTCAAAACCTGATGTTTAACCCATGATCCAGTGTGGACACCTTCTTTTGTAACACTGGTGCTCACCTGCATATTTCTAGTTTATTACCATGTCGAGCAGAATCTTCTAGCCAGCTTCATGATCCTTGCTTTGACCATGTTCTACATTGAATCCAGAGCCCCAGCCTCTTAGCCAAAATTTAACTTTAATTTATCGGCTGGCTGATATTACATTAGCTATCTGCCGATCTATCGGGAATTGGGATTTATAACGGCTGATAAATGAAAGTTTAAAAAGTAAAGAACAGATAGTAGAAACACCTTTCAACCATGTTATGAGTGTTGATGTTGCATAGTCTGTCCACCAGAGGGCACTCTTCAACTCCCCTGCTGGTAACACGTGTTTGGAGCGCCACAAACGCGCCAACCAGCTGATCCGTGCAGAGTTGGGCAGTAAATAAATAACTACACATAACAAATGTTAGGGAAATCTGTTTATGTTTCGTGTGTCTGAAAGAATGAAAAATATCGCAGATATATCGAAATATCAGATTTTTAAATCACCTAAAATGGTATCGTTCCTAATAATCCATATTGGTCAGGCTCTACATGTTACTCTGTTTATTGTTGGGAGGGAGAGGGATTTTGTTTTGTGTTGTCCTAATAAATCAATAGTGACTACCTGCTTACCAGGTGTATTTTACATATTTCAGAAATATGTTGATTTAAAAGTTGTTTTTTTTAAGTGAACAGTCACTTGTACATCCTCATGTACCTTATCCACAATGTTTTTATGACTGTACGTAGATAGCTAGATTGCTAGCAACATCAGCAAATGCCATCTCCTTTAAACATCTTATACTGGTCTGCTATTTGTCTAACAGGGATAACAGCTGTCATTGAGCACAACACTAGAATCGTTCTGATGCTGAACAAATCAGAAATCAAGGTGGTAATCACGATACTAAGTTTCCTGGGATGTAGTAAAATTCCTTCTCAGGTAGAAGCGAGATTGTCCAGAGCAGAGCCTCAGTCAGATGAGCATATGGTACAACTACACATCTGATTATATTACTATGAAATCAATCAGCAATATGTTTTGCTACCTGTCAGTGAATTATCTTTTTTTTTTTTGGAAACTCCATGACTTAGTACAATAAACACCACTGTATTTATTTCCAAAGCCTTATAACTACAGGTTTGTCATTCAACCTTGATATCAGTGTTCTACCAACTAACTTCTTTTGGGATTCTTGAAACAGCATGTCACAACTTTACAATTTCTAACTGGGGTGGACACATAAAAAAAATTCTGTAACTTTAAAAAAAATGAAAGTTCTGACAAGCTTGTCAACTTCATGAAGCAATTGTCCAGGGGTTTGGAGACAAGAAAGTAAGGCAGGATTTGAACTTCGTTTTGTGGTTTAGAGGGTAGACTTTCTGAGTGTGCAGAGTTATCCCGGTTTCCTCCAACAAGCTTTTAAATGCCATGAAGTCTGCCCATTTGGAACATCTTTTGCCTCACAGTGTAACTGGACACTTTGTAAGAGCCAGTTTCATAAGGTCTTAATCCCTGGACCTAATAATTTAAACCATATAGGCCTACTACAATATTTAAAGAGAATCAAACAATGGGTTTATGACACATTTTCACAGGGCAACCCCATCTTCAAAGGGGCGTTAAGAGCCCCCCTAGGACACGACACCAGGTTCCAGTTGACCACCTGACCGAGTAGTCATGGAAACCCTATAGGGACATGAAGAGCACCATGAAGGGACACTGTTACAAAAAGAAATGGAAATTTTCTTGTGGTCAGTCAAGCTTACGGGGGGGTGGGGTAGAAAGAAAGATGAATCTGGGTTGTGCTTGGCACAAAGCGCTCCCTGTGCGGGGGGATTTATTCTCTTCAAGTCATGTGTCATTGCTGTTAATTAGAGAAGTTTTATGGGAGAGGAATCCTTCATTGCTATTCTAAGCAAATTAAAAAAAAACAAAACAAAAAAACAAAAACTAGATTTACCTTTTTTTAAAATAGTCATTTAAGGTGATATCCATCATAACTGTTCTGCAAAAGTTCAAATATGCATCTGTCTGCTCGCCCAACTGTGCTTCCATTTCTGGTACATGTATGTCATTTTGTTTTGTACTTAACTAGCTGCCATAAAATTGCTCATGTTTGCACTCTGGCAGGGTGCAGTAGTGAGAGCAAGTGAAAGTGTGTGTTCGTGTTGGTGTGTGCGTAGACTCTTTCTAATACTTCTGCCTGACTGGAGAGGGTGAGATATTTTTATTCTACATAAACATTGCACGCTCACACCCAGGCCCTTAAACACACGTGCACGGTGCGGTTATACTAATCTAGAGTCGCACGTGCAGCCATGCGCACACAAACATGGAGATCTAAATAATTGGGAATACTGTATGAATACACAAGCATAGACATCACATGATAAATTCAGACCTGTGGATGGATTTGGAGACTTGCTGTTTGTCAGGGACATTCAGGTTACACAATGTGTTTGACTCTTCAGCTGTCAAATGTAAAACATTTTTTTTGCTGCGATATCCTCAAGTGGTCCTTGATCAGCTTTTTTTTCCCCAGCTAAATTTAGAGGAAAATTCCTATTCTTTTATTCTGACTGACTCCAGCAGTTGAACTAGCTATTGTAGCTAACGCCACTAGGAACTGCTTTCGAGGAAAGAAACCAACAGATGGCTGCTCATCTGCACACGCTGGTTTGTTTAGATGCTTGAGGCTGACTTTGTTTTAACTCAAAGATAAGCATTTAAAATGATTTTTGAGAACTATACATTTATATTGAAAATTTTAGACGCTTGTGCTGCTTTGTCCCAGGTTACATTCTGTCCAGTAAAATCTTTACAATTGAACTGATAAGTGCAACTGATAACTGTTCACTCAAACTGTACTGTATTTTCTTTCATTATATTCAAAATATTCTTAAAATTTCTGATAACTCATTTTAAATTACAACACAGGATAAGCAACATTAGAGATATGCCTCTTTTTGCAATCTGTCTCACTCTCTGTTTCATCTTTCTCTTTTCTTTTGGGCTTCATAAAGAGTGTCCTAGATTTTTTTCCTCAGCAAGGCAGGGAGACGGGTGAACATTTGAGGCATTTTTCCTCCTCCTGAGGCAGCCACTTGACACTGCACCGATTCCTATCAACTTCAATAGAGCAGGTGGACTGTGTATGTGTTGAATCTCCGACAAGATTTGCGAAAAATGTCAAGTGCAGCTCATCAGCGAACACATATTTCAGCTCATTTTGCCGATCCTCACCTCCCCTACCCAGTGTCACCTCAGTGTCACTTCCTCTGCCGCTCTTAACAGGTCCTTGTGTTGAAGCAGCTCCTCCATTTTCTCATGTAATTCTGCTTACTTTATGTATTTTACAGTGACAGATACCATTCTTTAAAATATTCCCCATCACTGATTCACTGCACTTTTTCTTTTTTCCTTTCCTGTTCTTTACAGCGGAAACTGTGTCTACTGGACAGTAGGTCGAATTGCTGGTGGTCAAGCCTGAAGCCAGTGTATCAGTTTGATAATCCTCAGCCAGCCTCCGCGCTTTCACAATGCTCACTCACAATCTCCATTTGAGCCTCCAACCCTGCTCAAGCTACACTCTCAGACAAAATCCTTACACTCTTATCCACAACCACTCATTTAAATCTGTAGATAATGTCATGAGTTGCCTTATTTAATCCTTGATTGAAGTGCAAAAATATGTTACGTTGGTTTGAAAGCAAATTATGATATTCACATCAGTACTTTTCAATACCAATGTAGGGTAGAGGAGAAGGCAGGAAGCGCGGAGATGTTTCGGGGCTTTGTTTGCATTGCAGGCGGGTTTCATTCCTGTGCTCTGGCTTTTCTCTCTTCTTCTCTTTGTATCTGTCTCTCCTTTTTGCTTTCCCTCTCTCCCTTCCTCTCTCTCCCCTTCTCTCTATCTCTTGTTCCCTGAGGAGCCCAGCTGGGAGAGGCAGATAAACACATGGGGGCGCGGGGCTTAGCATCCACCCTCCTTCCACAATGCCACGCTCTCCTGTTCAAAGGCCCCAGCCAGAAATGAGAGGGGCTAAACCCGAGCCGAAAATCACTGGCAGGGGAGGCAGCTGCAGGAGAACGTATATACACAAATAGAGAGACAGACGGAGAGTGATGTTTATCTGGGGCTGTTTGTGATAATTAAGATCGAGCATTTATTCTGTCTCTCTCCTGGTCCCTTTTTTTTCTACTATTTGTTTGCTCAGATAAGCACATGCGCCAGTCTGCAAGTACAGTATCTGTCAGCTCTTTGAGCTGAATATGATTAAGCAGCACATGTGCATTTGTTAAGCATATTTTTATGTAGACTTGTTTGTTTATGGTCTGGCATATTTCAGAGCAGAACAAAGCTAAAGAGAGTGACGCAGTGACAAACACTTCAGTTGAGGGATTTCCAGGAGAGGTTGCAGCTGTGCACCTTGACAGCAAGGTAAGTAGCAGTCAGCCATCACCTGAGGCCTGAAGCTGCAAGTGGAAATTGGAGTCCCCTGTTTATCATCTGGCTGTAATCTGTGCTGACCTAAACCTGCCAAACCAAGCTGAGTCCTTTGTGACCCTGATTAGCCTGGCAAAGCAGCACCTAGTATTGTGCAATTATGCCCCTGAGAGTTCATAGCTACTTAGCCTTAAACTTTAGGCTAGTGAACTATCGGTAAAGCTTGGGGAATATACTGATACCGCTTCTTTCTTTTTGAAATTTCCTTGGTTTTACACATGGTCTCTTTTGTTGACACTGCCAGCTGTGACAGTGCGATAATGTGTCATTATCAAACAATAAGCACTTTTGGATCAGAGAGTTTCAGGGACTTCTTGTAGGAAGCTGCCCACTTGAGAGCTTCCCCAAGAACTACAAACCTTTGAGGGCTTTGTCCTGTTTGCAGGTGCACAGCCAAAGTATAGTGTTAATGTGACATAATAGCCAGTTGGTGGCTGATAGCAACAGCTAAAGAAACAAAAACAAGATAGAGAGTAGTGGTGGGGGGAAAAATCGGTACAGCATGATATTTTGGGTCAATTGGTATCGATACAGGGACATCAACTAAATTAAAATACTTTGGGAATACTACGAACAAGAGGGCTCAGCTCATGCACCACCATCCTAAGATAACATTAGCCAAGCAAACCTACATTAAATTGGCTCAACCGAAAAACCATCCAGCACTGGACACACTTAGCTTGACAAAGCTACCTCCTAATTCAGAGCGTCACACTAGAGTAAAAATAGGACGGCAACCTCCTTGCAACTAGAAAAAATTGGTGGCTGCCTGGTGATTGCATGGAATTTTTTTTACATTCTGTGACCGATTGCAACTAGTTGTGGTGACCAAACGGTTGCCCAGAGGCTGAATGTATTACACACTCGCGACCACTTTTGATCGCAAGGCGATTGCACAGGGTCATCTGATAGGAGGCAACCTTTCTGCAACCAATCACGGTCTGATGTGGTCTGACTGCAGTCATTCTCAGAGAGACTGGCGAAGGTTTGCAAATATTTGCTGCTAATTTATAAATGCAGATTGCCAACATGTTGCTGTCAGTCTGAATGAGTCTTCGTTGATGAGCAGAACTCGATGTGATGGACTCAACTGGTTGCCAGCTGGTTATATACTGGTTATATTCCTATAGAACAGAAAGGGTGCTGAGCACAAATGTAGGTAGTTAAAGTGAATTTCTATTAAATGTGAATTTCTGTCTATGTAGACACCAACAGACATGTGATTTTTGCCAATTTATCATAGTTAATTGCTGTATTATCAGAAACAGACTGCATGTAATTGCCAACATGAACCTGTTCAATCGAAGACTGAAAACAGATTGACTCCATTTATGGCAACATTTATGACAGGTTTTAGTGACAGTGTTGGTATGCTTGACAATCTCATTTTTCAGCAAAAAAATAACTGAAGTGAGATAACTTTATCTTATTAGATAAAACAGATGTTGACAAAGTTTAACTTTGAGGACATAATTTGCAGTTGAAAAAAGGTGATAAATTGCAATATATGTTATGCAACACTCTGCATATCGCAAAATGTTAAAAATCGCAATAATATCATATTGTGAGTTAAGTATTGTGATAATATCGTATTGTGGGGTCTCTGGAAATTCCCACATCTAATAGAGGGCAGTGTGAACAAAGAGGTGTACGGTTATCCACCCACTATAATGCTATTATACTATTGTGTGGCACATATGGACAGCGGAGCAGTGTCGGTGCAGCTCTTCACTCACACTTTGAGTGTGATCTTTAACTTTCCCATTATCATGTTTCATTTTCTTAATTTTCTTTCTGCTTTCCTTCTCTGCGTGTGAAAGACAAAGGTGGCGTGTTGAGAGGAAATGCGAGTAAAAATTTCTCTTTGGCAATTCAACATTGCATTGTCTTTCCTTCATTGCATATAGGCTTAATAAGGCATGGACTTCAATGCTGATCTGTTTAATCATATCTTGTTAAATTTTTCAAATGAGCTGTTGCTCAAATAGCTGATGTTTATATGGATTTTTAAAAAATATTCTGGTTACTGATGCTGCCATAGCATACACTCATGTCTAGACAATTTACCAGGCACTTCCTTTGTAAAAGGTTCTTAGGTGAAGAATACCTACAG
>VVAS01115438.1:0-11612 GCA_015103295.1 Ptychochromis oligacanthus
CCTGTTAGTTTTTTTTTTTTTTTTTTTTGAAAAACAGTAGGTTTTCAAACAGTTTTAAATGGGTGGCTGTGACTCAGGAGGTAGAGTGGGTTGTCTGCTAATTGGAAAGTTTGGTGGTTTGATCCCTGGCTATCCCAGTCTGTGTGTCAAAGTATCCTTGGGCGAGATACTGAACCCTGAATTGCCCCTGATATATTTGTTGGAGTGTGAATGTTAGATTAAAAAAAACAACACTTAGGCATAGAAAAAAGTACTTGTATGAATGGGTGAATGAGACATGTAGTATAAAGTGGTTTAGGTGCTCAAATAGAGCACCTAAACCACCTAAACTACTTTATTACCTCATTAGTGACACATTTCCCCTGCAAAATGTGAATAAGATATGTTGCACTTTTTCATGCTCTGCATTGCTTAGATATCTCTCTTTAAGTACCTCTATCATATAAAAAACATGTCAGACAATACTTTTTAGCATTTTATTTGGATGGAAACACACAAACAGAAATGCTTCATTTATAACATCATGTTTAAAGGACAGTAGAAACAACTATAGTGATTAAAACCAACAACCCTTTACATTGTTTACATTACTGTTTTAGAAATCCATTGCTTGGAAAAACACAAAGACCTCTTAACACTTAATATAATATATATATACAACAATGATATCGCAAAAACATTCAGTAGATAGAACACACTTATTGTTCCCTTTGCAATGTGACTATTTCACTCATAATATTGATTTCTTCATAAAATAAGATAATAATTATATACTGAAGTCTATAATACATTTGATAAAAATGTTGAGAAGGGTCAACAGGTATTTCGATATTTTTCATTCCTGCAATATGCAAACTTTTAGATTTTTTGTTTATTAACTTTTATATATTTCTGTACAATAATATCTGTTTTGCTACTGTGTATCTCTAAAAAAAAGTCTACTGCAGGGATGAGAGAAGGTTCCTGCAGTCCCCAAGCCTATCCAGGTCCTTCACCACATCAATCAGCTGCTCGACCTTCTCTGAGGGTAGCACCACCTCTGCATTGCCCCTGAACTTCTTCCTCAGGCTCTCATCGGAGAGTGGATTGCGCCAGTGGCCATAGAAGGTGTCGCAGCGTCCCCTCAGAATGTCACCCCCAACAAGAGTTACTTGGACTTCACCATACATGCGGTTGAAATTAGCAGGGTTGTCATCAGGATGCTCCAGGCGAACACGGCTCAGAAGAGCAAACAGGTCAGGGCGGCTCATGGCGGCAGGGGTGAAGGATTGCACGGTCACCTCGCCATCCAGGAGAGCAGTGCAAGCATTGAACTGGAAGGAGTGGCGTGCCTCGTGCTCAGACTCAGGGAAAGGTCTGTTGATGTACTTTGATTTAGGGACTCTGAGCAGGATGTCCTCGACCTGAGCTGGGGAGACAGTGCCAGGACCAACTCCGACAAGAATCTTATGGACCGAGGCTGCAGCATCTGCCACCCAGTGCATCCCCAGATGAGCGGGGAAGCGTTTGAAGCCGATGTCCTGCTCCTCTAGCAGGAACATATGGCTGTCATTATTGGGTGATTCTAAAGGCTGCGGGACATAGTCTTCATAAAAAGCACTGAATCCCGCAACTCCTGCAACAGCATCCAGGACCAGAGGACTCGCCTCTAGGCCTCTGGAGGCCAGCAGAGCGGCTTCTAGCCCCAAACGGGAAGCATTGCCAATGTGGAGGGGTTTGGACTGAGTGGCAGCGTTGGCCATTGGGGCTCCTGCTAGAGAAGCAGCTATAGCCAAGGCATGACTGCAGCGTGTGGGATCCAGAGACAAGAGGCGTGCGCAGGCGGCAGCACTTCCCATAGTGCCTACCACACTGGGAGGGTGAAACCTGATGGGAAATTCACAGGAATGACAGACAGACTTTGGTTAGGTGTTTTGCAACTATTCACGGTTGTGATTTAAGGAGGATTTTAAATAGGTGTTATGCATCATAATGGTTATAGTAGAGCGCTTGTGTGAAAAGATTTTTGTCCAAACAGCCTCTCATTTATGTGACCTCACTCATGCCGGGCAGCTCATTTTGTGCGTAGTAAAGGAAAGAGATTTTTAGTCATTTGAGTAATAAACAGGCAAATAATGTGGCGACTCATTTGACTTGGTGTAAACATGTGTCAAAAGGAGTCCTCTGTGATATTCTCCTCCACATGGCTAATTGTGCTAAAACTACACACAGACCATGTGCTGTCCCCGAGATGAACACGGTAACATGCCTTTCACAGCTCGTTGACACATATAAAAGACTGCACATTACACCTCTGCAGCCTGGCTGTAAATTACAGGGCAGAGATCAGCAGAGTCAATTATGGAATTCTTCAGACTCATGTAGATTTATGCAGAATGCAAATTTAAAAAAAAAAATTAAGAAACTGAACTTATATCAGTGATATGATCAGTTCAGCAGACCACGCACAGAGGAAAAAACATACTTTAATAGTGCTGTAAAGCACTCACCTCTTGGGGATATTGTGGGCCTCATTAGAGAACCTCATTAGTCGGCCTTGAATCTCAATGCCAACGTTGAAGGCCAGTAAGAAGTCCAGGCCAGTAGGCTTATTGTTAGCTGGCATCATGTCACTGAGAGCTAACACAGCAGGAAGGACGGCTCCTGAGGGATGAGTGGCAGGGTGCCACGTATCATCAAAGTCCATGGAGTGAGTCTGCAACAAAAAGATTTTAATGATCAAATAATTGCACATCATAGCACAGCATAGCATTAATTTAATATTAAAATGAATTAGATGGCTACTGATACATTTCCTGGGCTGAAGGCAAGAACAGGACCTTGCTGTTTCTGAAATAACACAGTAGCAAGCTTAATGTTTGGGTTTAAATGATGCAATTTAGCTCTCTACACCCATGTTCTTTTTTCGTGAACACTCACTTCCCGACTAAACTCAGTGCCCGGTGTTTTTTCATTAGAGAATGTTTTCAAATGACAAGATTTAACTGTGAGACAAACACAGGGTGCAGCAATGAGCTTGACAACCTGGCAGCTTCTTTAGGAATGGAGGCAAAGCAATGTTTGCAGATGTGCTGATGTAATGATGGAAATTTCTGAGATTTTCATCAACCCTTTCTTTTGTTTGCTGTCCAGGCTGCACCAAAAGCTGAGAACACACACACACATGCACATGTGTACTGTTTAGGTGGGGTAATTGGCTTGGTGCATGTGAGCGAAGTTTGGGACATGCTGACACATCAGTTCCACTTATTCATACTCACCGCCACTCCATTGACGAAAGCTGCCAGTGTCGGGGAGAGTCTGATGCCCCTGCGTCCATACACAGAGCTGATGTCATCGGGAGCATACATGCTCTGAGGAGAAGAGACGGAGACAGGTAAGCACAGTGCAACATTTTACACTCTCACCATGCTTAGTCGCACACACAAACACACATAAAGTGGACTTGAAAAAGCTCTGGCACATCACTCTTCAGACGATGGAGTCTGAATAAGTTTTTTTGTAAGTTATATGACAAACACCTAAATTTAAAGATCATCAAATGGATGGAAAAATAAAAACCGGTCTATTCCCAGCTTAAATGTAAGGTCAGGCTTGTGCTTTCATCTGTCTCACTGCCTTATTTGAGAGATGTTAAAAAAAAATATATATATATTTTAATCCCTTTCCCCATCTCACCTGGCAGTGCTGCAAGGCCAGTTCAAACACATCTGTTGTGCTTCCAATCAGACCAACTCCAATGCTGTCCAGCACCATTCTTTTACTGCGGTGGAGGACTACAGGGGACAATTGCTGGGGCTTAATTTCACTGATGAACTTCCCAAAACTGCCTGTGACTGTGTCCTCAGGAACTGGCTGCTTCAAGGCTACAGGGGAAAATGAGTGAAGAATGCAATGAGGAAAAAAGGACTAAGTAATGGGAAAAAGTGAAACAGACTGAAACTGAGAAAAATGTGTTTCCTGGTGAACCGACAGAGTTAAATACCTTCCGCTGCAGACTTATGCATTGCTCTGGCAGCCCACACTGGTCTAATGGTTTTCTACAGGACAAAGAGCACAGAATATCTTTTATATATATAAAAGATATATATATATATATATATGTGTGTATCTTTTATATATAGATCTTTTAATATATATATCTATTACACAGCTATTTTCCACTTTTTCTTTGTCAAACCCTCAGGGGACATTGACATTCCTGTAATGAATATTACTCATTGCAGCACCATATCCACACAATAAATCTTTTGAAAGAGCTATTGATGCATGATGCTGCTGTAACAGGTGTAGGACAGGATGAGTAATCTCCTCAAAATTTAATAAGAGCTCTTTTAAATATCCCTCTACTGTCTGCTCACAAAACATCTGCGTAGTGTAAATATTATATTATGATTTTAGTTTTTATTATTCACTAGACTGAATTAGGTCTAACAACTGTAAATGTGTCCAACAGTCTACTTTAGACTGAGACAGATTTATGCCTTTGATTATAGTCTTAGATATAATGATAGCTAATAATCTACCAAAAAAAGTAAAACAAAAATGTAAAACTTAAATTTTACCTGTAGAGTAGAGATCATGGTTTCAGTCTGGTGTTTCTGTCAAGTTGATCGTCCTTTCTCTTCAAGGCAGTAGTTTTGCCAGCAGCAGTTTGTGAGGGATGTTGATGCTTCTCTGATTGAGACGCTACCTGCCTTATATAGTCCAAGGACTACAATGACTTAGTTGAAAGGAACAGGGAAGGGAAGGGCAGGGATATCCATAACAAAGCCTTATCATAAAAAAAAAACAGGAATTTCCACAGTGGGCATCATCCTCATTATCATAATCAACATCGCCATCGTCACATGGGGAGGAGGAGGAGGAGGAGGAAGGAAGAATTGGTATTTTATTGACCAAGGTGCAATGATGTCACCTTGGACGGGTGCAAGACAGTGTAGGGGAATTTTCAGCAACTCCTCCTACACATAGGAAAGCCTTATTTATGTCAAACTCTCATTCCTGCTCCAGAACAACTCAGCTGTTCATCTTTCTAAGATTATCTGCCAGGTAAGACTTTATTTTCATTTACTTTATTACTGACAAGAAAAAAAAAAGACTTTATATAACTTACCTATTTTTGGATAAAATTCTTGTTAGTGTGGACCCTGACTGTTTTCCGGTCACTGGAGAAGGAAAGTTGAATACCAGTTCACTGTGTGATTCACTACTGCCAGTGGTCCCACTGGCAGTAGTGAATCAGCCCTTTCATGACTGGGCAGGTCAAGAGACAGTCAACCACTATGCTTAGCCTAAATAGTATTTTATAGAGTATTAACAACAAGTGACTAAAGCTGTATAATTTAGCAGTATCTCATCTGTGCTTTATGGTATTGTGGCAAACTCAGTTTTAAGAAAGGAACAGATCTTAAGCTATGCTTGCCATCTCTGCATGCCATATACCAAATAACTTCAAGAATGCAGCTTTATTGGTATTAAGCACCACAACAAACAGGAACAGTAACCAGAGGTCATTAACTGCCATGGCAGTCTCAGTCACAGTGGCCTATTGCTAACCACAGTCAATACCGCCCTCAGACAACAGATAAGAAAACACTGTAATTCACATCACAAATGAAGATTAACAATGCGGGACCAACACAACATAACTGCAATAACTGTTATGACACTGTAACTCAACACATTAACGTCAACATGAGCAGTCCCACGAGTCTTTGCACTAGTGGCTCCTCCCCTTGTTGAATATTTAAAAGGATTATAATTTGCTTTTAATGATTTTTTTTCTATTTTATTTAGAAGTACAAAGGACTGACAAATGATGATTTTTGTAGCTTTCTTAAAGAAAATATCAAGTTGTTCTATGTTTTTTCGTTTGCTTGTTTGTTTTAGCAATGAGGCAATTTTACAGCATAATAAAATACTAATACTGCATTATCAAAAGACAAAAAAAAAGAAAAAAAAAACTAAGATTATAACAAAATTCAGAATTTCTGTTGGGTTATTATTTGTGTCATTTGTTTTGTAGAACTGTAGGTTGACAGCAAAGTTATCATGGCAACGCCAGAAGGGTTTCCTGCCAGTTTCTATGGGGAGCCAGGAGTATTGGGCATGTTATCCAATGGGATCAGTGCATTCCTTGTACTTCTGCAGAACTTCAATGCAGCCCACACTGGCAGTGCACCAGAGGGTGTGGAGAACATACTTGCAGGTAAAACTTTTAGAAAATTAGCTATAATACTGTAGTGTAGTGTAATAATGTAGTAATAGTGTTGAATTAGCCAAGTAATTTTCATTTTATTTAACAGGTGTTCATCTTATCCTGATTGGAGGTATATGCCAGCTGGTGGCCGGGCTGCTTTCCTTTAGAAAATATGATCACCTGAGTGGCACTGCCTTTATTGGCTATGCTGCTCTTTGGGGTAGTTTTGGGGCTACCCGAATCTACTTTGGTGCCTCTGGAAATCAGACAATAAACCAGACAAGCAATTTGTCTCTCTCCACTGACCTGACAGCCAACATGTCTCTGAATGACTCCAAAGAGATCACAGATTACAATTTCTTCCAGTCCATAAGAGAGTCAGCGATTGCGGGTCTGATTCCCTATATCCTTCTGTCCTTTCTCCTAGCATTTTGCTCTGCCACAGTCAACTTCATCATGCCTTTTGTTTTTGGGGCCATCACGGCCACTTTAATCTTTGAAGCAGTGGGTATAGTAGCAGGCGCCTGGGCTCTTGTAGTCTCTGGGGTTCTGGAGTTGCTCATTTTAATCTTTGCCATCTATGGTTCAGCTGCACTGCTCCTCAAGGGTTTGACCCAACGTCTAGCCCTCAAAGGCTTTGGGACCCCCCTCTTTAATGTTCTTCTGTTAGGGACTGGCAACTCAGCAAGTGCCCAGAGCATTGGCCAAGAGAAGAAGAAAAACACAAAATATGCCGAACCCATGGCCTTAGGTTTCTTCTGTGACTCTATTGCTCCTTTCATCTTTGCTTTCTACAGCTTTGGATACATGAAGTCATTTGGTTTAAGTGCTGCGTGGATTTCAATCATCTCGTTTGCCCAGCTGTTCTCTAGCTACTATGCCTATTTGCGCCAAGACTGCTACCACACTACAAAGTTTGGGTTTCATGCTACATACTGGCTGATAAAGGCTTGGGACGAGTTTGTGGCATCGGCTCTGATTGTGGATAAGAGTAACATTGCCTCTGGCAGGGAAGCAATGGTGGGAAACTGGTTCTTTGTGGTGGCAGGCTTGGTTCTCTGTGTGGGAAGTCTGAATATTGACATCTTGGAATTGATCCACAACATGCTCTTTGTCCTGGTCACAGTTTCCACAATACCCCAGATTCCACTTGAGGGTTACTACATCTTCTTTGGTGTAGCTTGCTGTCTGTTTACTGCAACCTCCATCTATGGCACCTTTGCACGTCTCATCAACACCATAGCAGAAAAGTTACTTATCCCTGTAGGAAAGCAGCCCGTCTCCACCATGAAACTGAAGAAAGCTTTGAAGTGGGGAAGGTCTAAAGAGCAAAACGGGGAGATGGTGCCCCAAACTGACCAGGTGTCAGATGTTCTGTTCTACATTTTAAATGGGGTTGCAGCTCTGTCGGCTATTCATTCAAACGTGTCCAGTATGAATCCTAACTTCCTTCATCTGACCATCCCTTGGGTCCTGATCTCTGGAACAATCATCCAGGTCTATGTTAGCAGGCTGCAAGTCACAGGAGGTGGCCGCTTTGGGTCAGTCATCTCATCCATCTATGTGGGAGTGTGGGCGACTTGGACCTGGTTTCGGTTTGCAGGTAAGTCAGTACAAACATTTGAGGGAACATTTCTCTTCCTGATTAATACAAGATTATTAACCCAAGTTATTTTTTCTAGGCAACCTGCTTCACCTCTCGACAGGGGCAGCCTATGCTTTCACAGCAGGAGCCATTGCCCTGCTCATCATTAATGGTTTCCTCATGTTGATTGGTAAGGTGAACTTCATGGTTTATTTCAAGAGAAGAGTTTGCTAATCAGTTTCTTTGTTTCAAGTATTTTGTTTTTCGTGTGTGTGTGTCAGCTGCCTACAGGAACCTGGTTTTGCTGCTTCTAACAACTGTGATGGAAGTTGTTCTGGTCTGCTTCCTGCTCTCCACCCTGCAGCGACTGCCATATAAACTAGAAAGTAAATATAAATATAAATATAGCTTCATTTTTAAATCTACAAATAGCCTTCGATTAAAAATTATATAAAATATTATATTATAGTGTCCACTGAGTTGATGATTTCTAACACTATGACAATTTTTTTTTACAGTTGCCATGCTTGCACTGGTGGCAATAATTTGTATATACGGAGCTCTGGCATCACTGGTCAGCTGCATCTTCTCAGAGAGACTCATACCTATGGGTCCTCCCTTAATAAAGGTAAAAAGAGAAGAGACAGACTTCATGTTCCTTCTCAGATTCAACTGAATTCAACTGAACCCCTTCCACTGTGTCATGTTTTAGGAAGTAGTGAAGCAGGAAACATCTCCAGAGCTGCCTTGTCCAACAGCCAACTCACGACTCACTAGCGGCCTCTTGAAGATTGCTGGAATTCTTGAGGAAGGAAGAGTATGCGGCATTCCCACAGACACCGTGTACGCCTTAGCCGCCTCCTGCAAGAATCCTCAGGCCATTGAGAAAATCTACAATATTAAAGTAAGAATAAAAAAATACGTTGCTAACTGATGTGTATTAAAAGGTAGAAAAGTTAATTCAATATTCACATTCTATGTAATGTATAAAACCCATTAATGTTCAATCTCTAACCTGTTCCAGGACAGACCAGCAGAGAAGCCCATATGTATTTGCATTTCAAGTGTGGAGCAGCTGGTGGCAGCCAAGCCTCCTTTCAGTCCTCTGCTCTGGGAGTTTATGAGGAATGTGTATCCTGGAGGCATCAGCTGCATCGTCAAAAAAGGAGACTGGCTGTTCAAACTCGGTAAACTGTTCAGTGTAGCATAAATGCAGTGTTACTGAAATCACTGTCAATTAACATTACTCACTTCAGCTTAATTTCTCTGTATAGGAGTGGGACCAGCTTATGACCGTGTTGGCACTAAGGACAGCATCATGATTCGTGTCCCTGATCACACATTTACAGGCCACTTATGCAACATTACTGGACCACTTGCTATTACCTCAGCCAATCCAAGTGGAGAGCCAGACAGCACACACCACAGCATGGTCATCAAGTAAGACCTCATTAAAGAACTGTAAAATACTGGACTGTACTTGGCACAAACTGCTTGCATAATAGTGGAGTGATCTGACCTATGATAACATTTATGGTCCTTTTACAGCAGACTGATGTGTAGAAGAGTGACACATTATTTGCTGTATGTTATGGCATATTGCTAATAGATGACCACTAAATGCTCATTTACTCACCCTTCCCCACCATCTTTTCTGCCACAGTCGACTGGGGCACAAGATCCAAGGAGTTCTGTGTGATGGGAACTCTAATGAAGTTGTCGCTTCCACTGTGGTCAACTGCCTGAAGATTGATGAAGGTAAATGCAAAAGTGGTCACATAAAATTCAGTTTTTGTGTGTTTTATTGAGCGCTAACTTGGGTTTGTCTTACTCTTTCTACAGGCACTATCACCATTTTGAGAGAAGGCTGTGTCCCTGCAGTTAAAGTTCAACAGATCTTCGACAGAGTGAAAAGCACTATGCTGTGATTGAGAATTCTTTCCTTTGAGGGAACATATTCATGCTTGGCTGCTTTCAGGGTCTGCTTCTTTAGCTCTGCTTCTTCTTTTTTTTTTCTTTTTTTCTTTTTTATTCAACACTCACACAGGGACAATTTAGGAAAAATATGCTACTCACACTGTGAAAACTAGAGTAGTGCTGTTTATTTAGCTGTTAATGTGGATGTATGGGCATAAGTTACTATTAGCAACCTAAGAATTTATTTTGAAACTGTATTTGCATGAAGAATATCTGCTGTGAAACCACAGCTTAATGAAGATAATGTTCATTGGCTGTCTCACTGTAAAACTGCTAGTATTTTGATGTTTACATTAACTACAATAATATTAATATATATATGAGATGCTGTTTGCCTAATAAATATTTAAACATGTATATATGTATTTAAATTGTACTCCATACTGGCATCTCAGTTTCAGAGCTTTAACAGGAAACTAATCTCTTTATGTGATGTGTGTATTTGAGCTCTTTATGTTTTATTGTACTGATTAATTATGTAAAAATAAAGAAAGAATTGAACTGATGTTTTCTTATTATTATATCTTTTTTTAGAGCATTTGTATTAGTATTCAGCATTAAGAGGAAACAAACAGGTTGACAGAAAGAGGGAGAATGATCCCTACTGGCACTGAAGCAGAAACTGAACCAGGATGCCCCAAGTCTTAAGTGTCAATGAAGAAATATCACAGATGGATTAAAGAGCAAAAACCAAGTTCATATTCACATACAGTTCTGTGCAAAAGTCTTGTCACTCCACATTTCTTTATATTTTGCTTCCAAGGAGCCAGACTTTCTTCTAATTTTTTAAAGTGATCTTGAGCAATAGTTCTCCACTACTGCTCAAGATCTCTTGAGCAATAGACTTTTCTGAAGGTCTTTCAAAGTTTTTCTTTGGACATTGGCTGCTTTTTAACTCATTTTCAGTCCAGTTCTTGTACCTGACCATTTTCTGGGGAATGTTTTTTGTTTCATTGTTAAGCCACTCAACACTGACCTATGAATGATTCAAGCATAAAAAGGCTCCTAACTCAATAGATCAACCAGCGATATGTTTACACATAACAGACAACTTAGCAAAGAACCAGTTTTAAATTGCATTTTCAGGCACTTTGTTATTGAGCCTGTAGCAAAAATGCATAATTGGTTCCCATTTCTTTCGTTGAATCTATGACAAATGCCACAGATAACACAGTTTGACAGGCATAAAATAGTATTTTTGCATTAACAAGGAGATTCCCAAAGAGTTATTTGCTAATAACTTTGAATATCTAAGCATGGTGTGCAGTGTGTCCTTAAACGTTTAAGGAAACTGGACAAGTGGAAGACTAAAGAAGAGGTGACAGGTCTAAAAACAGTATCTGAAAGTCATGTCCTTAAGAAATAGGAAAAAATCCAGCAAAGACCAAATCTGAAATTTTTGATTTAAATCATCGTCAATACATACAGAGGAGGTCAGGAGAGAGGTACAACAGTTAGTGTCTACAGCCATCTGTAAAACACCGTGGAGGTTGGTTTTGGGCTTCGTTTCAGCCAGAGAAAAGCACCATCAGATTTTGATCCACCATGTAATAGCTTCTGGAATGCATGTCATTGGCATGCATACAGTACCCCCATAGAAAAACACACAAGGAAACACTATCAGTCATGGATTGGCCTCCTTAGACCCGGACCTCAACATTGTTGAAGCAGTGTGGGATTGTCTTCACAGAGAAAAGAGCAAAAGGCAGCCAACATCCGAAGAAGAGCTTTGAATGTCCTTCAAGAAGCCTGGAGAACTATTCCTGAAGACTACTTAAAGAAATTACAAGAATGCTGCCTAAGAGAGTTCAGGCTGTGTTGAAGAATAAAGGAGGTCATACCAAATAT
>VVAS01115442.1:0-10191 GCA_015103295.1 Ptychochromis oligacanthus
TATCAGCTTATACCAGATCCAGAATAACTTATGTTTACTCACAGTTTGTCTAGTAAGGGGTCTTTGAACAGAGGAGGGTGGAAACCAGGCAGAAACAAGCCACGGTATCCTGTCCTCTCCACAAAAGTGTGTGTGGTATCACCATACTGAAATAAAGAAAAAGAAAATCCAAAAATCCTGGCTCTTCTTACATTTTCAACTTATTTCATAAAACTATAAATCACAGCATCTAAAATAGTCTGTGTAAATCCACAGGACTTACTGTTTGAAGCACAGCTAGCCTGACTTTACCATACTTGTCCTCCAGAGTGTAGGGCTCCTTTATAATAATTGCACCTTGCTCCCGGGCTTTCTGTGAGGGAAATAATGTTAATGCATTATGCAGACAAAATCTTTCAGTTAGTGAAATTCATTATGAGCAATTAACTTTTAAAATAGCTGAGAATGTGCCTGAAAAATAAAACCTGAAGCATTACCTGAACCAGAAAGTCACAGTCCTCCACAGTAAATGCAATGTCCTTCACTCCGTCCCCATGCTTAACCAAATGATCTCCCATCTCTGAGAAATTGATGAGAAAATACATTTTCTTAAGCTACACAGAATCAGTCATTGTAATAATGAACAAATATATGATTCAAAAGTCTCTTCTAACTCAAATTACATTTTTGAGATTTATAGTGCAAAGTACTAAAAGGGATTGTTTTAAGTGGGACTTCTCAGCAAAGCACATCAAAATAACATCTCAACAATAAATTCTTCCTCCCTCACATATACTATTGATTATACAGGCTCAGTTATGGCATTGTTGTTCTTACAGCAGACCATTTGAAATATATTTTAGGCATGAATGTGGAAAGTTTTTTTGGGACACAAAGCATAAGTAAATTTCAGAATAAGAGGAAGTTTAAACAAAATAATAACATAGTAATGTATGTGCAAAAAGAAAACAAGGTGACAAAATCCTGTCTTTGGTGTCTTTATACACACAAAATGTGACATCTTACAAATGATTTTCCTTGTGAATGCCAAAACACTGTTGACTATTCAAAATAATTGTGGAGGGTCACTGAAACCAGTTCCCAGCTCCTTATCAGTGCTGTACCTTTGTTTCCAGGATTGAGGGCAGACGAGAACACATAAATGATCTGTGAAATACAAAGTGCATACACGAACATGAGTAAACCCCTACCTCTGTGCATCTTTAACTTACACTTGAGTTATTCTGTAAACAGCTACAATTTGAGTCTGATTTAGTTGTTTACTGACAGTTACTGACAGCTGGTATTGCATTCAACATTAACATTCAACAAATCTACACATTATGAGATTATCTGTGTAATTAGCTTTAAACTTATTTCTGTTCTTCTAGGCTCTAGGCACTGAATGCTCTTTACCTTGCCTTGTTTGACTACATGTGACACCACTTCACGACTGCCTGTCTCCAAACCTTGGTAAGCCAAAGGCTCAAATCCGAGCTTGTTACAATAATACGATGCAGCCTGTTGGAGACAAATGATTTTCACTCAACACAAAAACATGAAGAAATGTGGAATTAAGTTACAGCCAGCTGAAACTGGGCATGTTTGCAACAGAAAATGGATGGATGGCTTTAGCGCCATCTCCTGGCGATGAGTTTTGCTGTTGTTTGTGCTGTAGTAGTTCTCAGAGGTGGGAAAACGAGCATGCGGTCTGGTGATTTATGTGCTGTGTTCCCTCCACCCATTGGGATAGACAATGAAATTCCAGAGTTTATGCTTCCCCAGCTAAAAGAAAACAACTTTTTGACTGAAAAAACAGAGTTAACTTACCTGCTTTGCATTTCCAACCCAGAATGTTAAGTGATCAAAGCAGAGGAACCTGCCCTGCTCGTGCTAAAGACAAAAAAGAAATCAGAATCAATCACAGATGGAAGTTTTTTTTGCAGACCTACAATGCATTTGCAATCATCAGCATCCATTAACATTTAACGATTCTGAAACCAGCTTGTAGTCATCAGTGGTATAACTGATGACCGCAACATGAATAAATAATCTCTGCAGTACAACACATATGCAATTGGTTATTTACCTTCTCGCCTTTGTCTGTGTATGTTGTCTGTAATTAAAAGAAACACAGCATAAGTCATGACTTAAAGAAAAAAGAGCAGCTTTTATGGATTGACAAATGTTATTTCTATGCAAACACAAATTCTGAAACAATAGAGAAAGAAGCAATTTAAGAGAATTCATCAGTGACCAGCAACTCACCATCTTTGCTGAAGGTGACCCAACCTCACTGTCCGAATGAAATCTGCAGCGAGTGCCTGAATTTAAAAGCTGAACAGGAAGTTTCTAAATCCACTCCCACCAATGAGGAGGAGGTATTGGAGAAGGAGAGAGTGTTTGATGCTTGGTGCACTTTTGGTGTTATACAATGATTACTTGGGAAAATATTTCAAGACTCATCACCACTTCATTCACTGACTGATGTTGCTCATGATGATGCTTGCAGTAGATAAAATATCAAGAAATAGATCTGTCCAGAGACTTGGGGAAAATCTTAGTTTGCTAACAAAAAAAAGTCTGAATAAGTGTTATTCTGTTTGATTTGATAATGCATTTTTCTATAAACATATCTAAATATTATTCTTCAAAAGGAGTCAGAAAAACTAATTGTCCACACCGGTTTTGAATTACAGCCGCATTTTTCTAGAAGAAGAAGAAAAGGCCCATATGTTAGTGTTTAGTGGCAAGAGGAGGCTCACACATCCAGGACTCTCATTGGCTCATAGGGTTTACGCTGAGTGAACCCTCACATGCTTTAAAATACCCCCATCCCATCAATCTTCCTCCACTTGTAGTTTTCCACTGATTTAAAAACTATTCCATTATCATTAAAAATCTAATTAAGTTAGTCATGGGTCATGTTTTCATAAAAGGTGCACATGATTTCAGAGTGAATGGTATCTGTATAATTAGACTATGCCAGTTTATTATGTAACAATCTTCATGACAAAAGAAAAAAATGATAATGAAAAAAATACAGAATGTTAGAAATCCATAACCATTACAAGCTGCTGAGATTAAAAGCTCTGTGTTTATGTAATACAGTAACAGGCCTCAGTGTTAAGAGCGGACTGAACCCATTTAATGGCTCTTAAATGCATCTCTGCTTAACCAACTCTAAAGGCCATCACCAAAGGCTCTACAGCAGACAATAAAATGCTCTTTTCCCTAAAGAATTCAATTTATGATGAATCCTGCATCAAATCCAGAAGATCTGATCTCTAAGTGGCCTATTCCTTCCTGGTGAAAGACTTAGAGAGTCAGTGCATGCATGACAGAACCTGCTGATTACTCCTAAATCATTAAGCGTATGCGAGCGAGCTGATGAGCCTGTGACCCGAAGCACAAATGGCACTGTCAAGGTTTCTGCACTAAACATCAACGTCATGGTTCAAGGAAGGGCCGTTAAATTATTTCAAATAAAGCTACAGTCGATGTATGTATAGACCATACACACATACATACATAGGACACAATTATTTTCCAGAATCTTCTGCAGGAAACCCCATTATGACTTCCTATACATAGGGTGAAACACAAAATCTTTAACCATTTACTATTATATGACACGATTATATGTATGTCTTTCTTGTGTGAAAAACAAATTCAGTCAAATCTTCCATTAAACAGCAGATTTATTAGTTGTCTGTTACACCTCTACTTTCCAGTAACAGCTCACTAATCACTTATGAGAAATTCAAACCCACCCCTCAGCGTTCCAGCTGTCCCTGAAGATCTTTGTTTTTCATGCTGTTACTAGGAGGCTTAATGTTGTCATGGGATGCAACACACATGCAGGCAAAGGACCATAACATGAGTGATCAAATAATTGTAGCTGTATTACATAACTACTACTATTACATGATTTAGTAGTGTGATATGGGAGGGGTAGAGTACGTGTTGTTGAAGCAAGTTGCACTGACACCACAGTACTCCCTATGTAATTGTAGTAGCTCAGTACAAAGGAGCCAGACAAGACGGAAAATAAAAATGAGTTATTCTTTCTCTGAAACGAATCCAGAAATACTGGTGAATACTAAACAACGGGAGCAACAAAAGGAGCAACAACAGAACAATGTTGCTACAGCAGAAGAACATGCCTGTTCTCTCAGTCTGGATGATAAATGTTCAGAAGATAGTGCACCTACAGAAAAGGAGCCGCAAGCAAAGATGCAGTCTGTTTTGCAACAGGTACGTAACCAGATCAGATCACAAGTGGGTGTGAGACTCCCAAAGAGCAGCATACTGGAGCTAGTGCAAAAAGTCAAAGAAATGGAAATCGCACAGGTGAGCGTGGAACCTGAGGGTGAGGATGTGAGTGGTGAAGAGGAAAAACAAGTGTTGACAGATGAGCACAAACATGAAATATGTCTGAAGGAGAAGGAGTTATATGCAATGTTTGAGGAAAACCTTGAGGCTAGAACAAAGGCATTAAAGGATGAGCTTCAAGTTGAGATTGCTAAAACACGTACAGAACTGCAGGCCTACACTGATCAGGCTCTGAGAGACTTGGAGTCTAAGATGCAGAGCTGGCAGTCCCACAATCTACAGCAGACACAGCCCAAAGAACACGAGAGCAAAGCTCCAGACAAGAAACAGAAGCCCTCAGCAACTCCTTCTCTGGCATCCAGAAGAGGAAGGATCCTGACACGGACAATGACCACTATCATCCCTAAGACCTGTCCTACTGTCATTGTTGGCCCACGTGCCAAATCAGAGACACTCAGCTTGAAGGCTGAATGCTCTCGATTTCTTCCTAAAGATCCAGTTCTCTCCTTACCAGGAAACAAGCCCTGCCAGGGTCGCAAACCTCTCCCCCCAGCTTGCCCCCACATACATCAGCGTAAAAAGCCCATCCAGGCAAAAGCTAAACCAGGAAAATGACTCAGCAAAATCGTCATCATTCCTGCAGCAAAAATGTCACATTTATAAAGAGAATCACTGCTACCGCCTGTTATGTATAACCAGTATAATACTACTGCAGCACTGCTCAATGTATAAATAAAAAGAATGTGTAAAAAATCTGTAGTTATAACTGTTAAAATAATAAAGCATCTTCTGAAAGCTTGAACGGAGATTTCCCATTCACTTCAGATCAACCAAAGCATTTCTGTGTCCTGAAATTTCAATGTAATTTTTTTTGGTTTTGTTTTTAAATTAGGGTATAATTTAAATTACCTAAAAATACTTAACTGGTAGGTATACTAGAATAAGGGGGTAACAATTCAGGTTTTTACAGGAAAGAAGAAAGAAATTATACTCCCAGTAATTTTAATTAGTGAGTAACTTCTGGGTATTTTAGCGGCAAAACAAACAATATTTCCCTATCTTACACAGTAAATACGCTGTACTTTTAGATGCCAAATTATAAGCCTCATTATGTCAAAAAGTACAAAGGCTTGGGGAAAGTAACTTGCCTTGTTGTAGACCTTCCTAAATGTCATTCATACGCTCATCTCCTAAGCTGGTAAGAGGTTATTGTTGTTGTTGTTGTGCTGATACAGTTACATTGTAAGCCTCCTACATGGCCCGATCCCGGGCTGCTCCAGTCTGCATGCCAAAGAATCCTTGGGCAAGATACTGAACCCCGAGTTGCTCTCAATGTGTTCATCGGAGTGTGAATGTGTATGAATGTTAGATAGAAAGCACTTACGCATAGAAAAAAGTGCCTGTATGAAAGTGTGTGAATGGGTGAATGAGGCTTGTAGTATGAAGCGCTATGAGGGCTCAAGCAGAGGAGAAAAGCACTATATAAGAACCAGTCCATTTATCATTTACCATGTGATGATGTGATCATCAAAATGTTTTGGTTTATATTTTAAATGGTTTACTATTAATGAGGTAGAAGGATACAATAAGCGGAAAAGTGAAGGGCCACAGAATCTTCCTCCTGGCGTTCATCTTTAAAAGAGAAAGCAGGCTTTTTAAAATGTTTTTGGCTGTGTAATTACAAAGTACAAAAAGGAGCACAGCACTTTCACAGGTAACATTAGAGTACAGTGGATATTATCAGTGGATACTCCGTCATGCACAACAAAATGACTGCGTATTTAAGATGGTGAAACATTGTTTTCCTTTCATTTAAAATACCTCAGAGTTCCACACTACTTCAAATTACTGACAGTATAATTTGTTTTTCTTTCCTGTAAAAACTTGAATTGTTACCCTCTTATTCTAGTGTACCTATCGGTAAGTATTTTTAGGTAATTTAAATTACACCCTAATTTCACAAAATTTACATTGAAATTTAATTTTAAATCTGGGAGAATTAAAGCCTTAGGGCCTTATTATGAAGTGCTACCTATATAAAATGAATGAAGGCTTGCTTTCACATATCAGCTTTGGTTTCAGGGTCCTGGCATTGACTTGTTGAGCCCTCTGGTGGTGGGACCAATTACAGTAGATAGGACTGCTTTTATTTTCATTTATAGGTAAAGGTAACATCTTTATGTCTTCTGTTTAAATGCTTTTATAAACATTTTACATTCATATATTGCATGTTAATTTCATTCGCAATTTAACACTGTGCAGAAATTAAATAATTTTCTTTGAAGCCTCAGCCTCAATCTCAGCAGACTTGTCCAAAAAGAAGGGGAAACATTCTTCTTCACTATAATTAATGGCCTTGCTAAATAAATTTTAAATATAAGTAATGAAAATCCACCGTCATCCACTTCAGATAGAACTTACATGGAATTAAAGGTGGATCTCTTTCCTTTCACCATGACACACGGAACAACAACAACGGTACATGCATGCCTTTTATTGTATAGCCTATATGTGTATGTCATTTTAAATACAGGCTTGAAAAAGACGTTAACCTACTCTTTAATCATCATTTAATAAGTACTTATCAACTGTCGGTAGAAAATGTAATAGTCATGGCTCTTTAGAAAACAAAAACAAAACAAAACAGGCTGTCTTGGTAATTATACAGTTTGACCAACAGATGGCAGGAGTTCATGTGTTTGAGCTCACCACCAGAGGCAGACAGTGATGAAGCGGTTTTATATCTAAAGCGCTGTTATAGCAGCAGTAAAGCAACTTAAACTATTTATATTTGTGTTTTTCCTCTCAAGCACATGTTTACATGTACTGAATGCCTTTCCATTTTTCTTCCCTTGTTGATATGAACCTACACAGGAACTGTAAAATATCCTTATCACTGACAAAATGTATGATAATATATTTGTAGGATGGAACAGTGGTGCACTGATAAGCTCTAACAGCAAGGAGGTCCTGGGTTTGAATCCAGGCTGGGGCCTTTCTGTGTGGAGTTTGCAAGTTCTCTCTGTGTCTGTGTGGGTTCTCTCCAGGTACTCTGGCTTCCTCCCACTGTCCACAGAGATGCATGTTAGATTATTCTAACTGGTGGTTCTAAATTGGCGGTAAGTGTGAATGTGAATATGAGCAGCTGTCTGTCTCTCTGTGTTAGCAATAGACTGGTGACCTACCCAGGGTGTACCCAGCCTTTCACCCTATGAGATTTGAGTTGGATAAGCTCTTAAGAAAATGGATAGATTGATATATTTGTAACGAGACAGTGCAGAGCTTCTCACCCGTGTAGTAACCAGTCTGAAGTTAAAGTATTACAGTTGCTCTCCAGTGGGCAAACAGCAGAGAACTGCAGAAAAGATTATTATTTTTTTTTTAAACAATTGCACTTACAATTTAGAGAATGTTTTAATGGGATACCACAACAGGTGCCTGTCTGCAAAAGGCAGTAATTCACCCAAGATTCATGCTTCTAAACCTAGTTATTTTGGCTGGTTACATAGCCAAAGGCACCAAAATGAACAACTGTTTTGTCATAAAGTGAGCTGTACTGTGAATATTTTTTTCACCATGGCAGTCAACCACTGTAATATTTCTTTTATATAATTATCTTGTTTGTTCTTTACACTGACAATACAATAATATTGTTTTGTCTGGCTGAGTGATATGGTGTATTACAGTAAGCTTTTTAGGTAACTACAGCAGTTAAGTTAGGGTAGTTTAGTTTATCTAAGGTAAAAAATGCATCACAGTGTAGTTCACAGAAAATGTGTATGCACATTTGTATCTATAAAGTAATTTTATTTGAGCAACTGTACTTAAATCCTGTGATTTTTCAAGTAAAATTTTATACTGTGAATGGAAACATTTACCACAAAACTACTGTAGTTCACTACAAGTTCTCATCTTCTTTGTGGACATCTTTTTGGGTACCCGTCTTGTCTAGTCAAAGATTTTTATCAATATCATTTCTGATCATTTCCTTGCATGGTTCAACCATCCCCTGCAATAATTTGCCTGACATTCTGAGAAGCAGCATTCATGGCATCATACAAAGACATCTGATTTCGTAAAGGATGGTTATATACTTACCATCTCCATGTAGAAAAGAACTCTTCTATTGGATTCAGAAGTGGGGAGCATAATGGAAGGAACTCCTTTCATCTGCAGCAAACCATCCTCTTACAGTATTAGCTCGGTGGAAGCTGACATCAAGTCAAGCAGTGACATAATTTGCCAGATCAGGTCTAACTAAATCTCTTTCATGTTTTGTTTATGTCTCTGTAAAGTATTTAGGAAGGCCAGGAGAAGTTGAGCAAAAGAGATACTGTTAAGCAGTTACAAGAAACAGTTGTGCCTTACAAAAACATGCTTATATTCACAGATAACACACAGTAATGGTAGACGTTATGACACCACGTGTGTTCATGGGACACTTCATGTTACCTTAACCTAAAATCAAATTGTGATAGGACCACATCAATGTGGAACAGTTTTCAGAAATTGTAATATTTCTCTCAGATTGTTAGTTTAACATTACCTCTCCTAGAAACAGCTTAGTAAAATAGAAAAGTGTCCCTAATTTCAAGAAGGAAACAGTAAAACTCCCTGTACACATCAGTGGATTACCAGGGCATGTTGCTAATGCAGCTCTTTAAATCTGTCACCTTCTCAAATAGCACCTTGTAGAATTGTTTCATTGTCATTTGATTTCTTTTTGTAGCTTATTTAAACGGGGCTGACAAAATGAATACTGTTGTCATTTGTGACTGCACTTGGATCTCTCTTGGCTTGATGGAATTGTTGGCTGTGACCATGTTGCAAACTTTTTGTCCTTGTTGTTGGTTTCTGCCAACATGAGGTTATTGTGCAGTACATATATGATATGTAAAATTCACAAACAGAACATGTTACAGATGCATATAAAATAGCCTCTATCACTCCATATTCCTTATACATACACTACCGGTCAAAAGTTTTAGAACACCCCAATTTTCCCAGTTTTTTATTGACATTCAAGCAGCTCAAGTCCAATGAATAGATTGAAATGGTACAACGGTAAGTGGTGAACTGCCAGAGGTTAACAAAAGAGGTAAGGTTACCCAAAACTGAAAAATAATGTACATCCCAAAATTATTAAAAAAGATCTTTTTCAGGGAACAAAAAATGGGTTAACAACTTAAAGCTGTTCTGCAGCAATGGAGGTTGATCAAGCCTTGAAAGTTGGTGTCCCAACTTTTCTGGATTACTTACAACCCCCTCTATCTGCATAAAAGTAGTGTTGGAACACACTGTGGTACCATACCCTCGTGGGCCTGTTTTGCTGGATCCAGGGTTGGTGACTTGTACAGACTGAGAGGCACTCTAAACCAAAACAGCTACCACAGCATTCTGCAGCACCATGCAGTACCCTCTGGTATGCGCCTAGTTGGCAAGATAATGACCCAAAACATAAGTCCAAGCTATGCCGGAACTACCTTAGGAAAAAAGAACAAGATGGTAAGGTTGAAAACGTGGAGTGGCCAACACAGTCTCCAGACTTAAACCCCATCGAGGTGGTTTGGGATGAACTAGACAGAAGAGTGAAAGCAAAGCAACCTACAAGTGCCACACATTTATGGGATCTTCTGCAACAGAGTTGGGAAGAACTTTGTGAAGATTATTTGGTTTCCATTGTAGAAAAAATGCCACAAGTGTGTTCAGTTGTTATATCTGCCAAAGGTGGCTACTTTGATGAGTCAAAAGTATTGAATGCATTTTGGTTTATAATGATTTCTTTTTTAACTTCAATTGTTTATATGTTCTATGCTTTCAGTGAACTGCTTGTATGTCAATAAAAACTGGGAAAATTGGGGTGTTCTAAAACTTTTG
>VVAS01115448.1:0-10114 GCA_015103295.1 Ptychochromis oligacanthus
TATTCTTTTAGCACCAGTTCACAACAACAGTCATCTAAAGTAGCTTTATATTGCAAAGTAAAGACCCTACAATATTAGAGAGAGAACCTCAAGGATGCATTGAACCCCTATGAGCAGCACCTGGCATCTTTTTAAAAAGAAGAGACTTCCAGCAAAACCAGGCCCATGAAGGGGCAGCATCTGTTGGCTGGGTGTTGGGGGAAAAGTAATCTAGTAATATATAATACTTGTTCATTACATAAAGGGCAAATGTAATGTTTTTTGTTGCCCACAATAATAGTGGTGTCGCAATACAGCAGTTCTGCAGGACCATCATCAAGGACACATCACCATATCTATGCAATGCCCCAGTCACATAGGTCTAGAGATTGGCAGCAACCGCCGGACACTAGGGAAAAATGTATATTCCTCAATGCCAACCACATGTGAATGAACATTTGAATTTTAGTCACCTGGCAGCTGCTGGACGTCACAAGGATTTTAGATTGCCAGGGGATCGCCGACCAATCTGTAGGCCTGTGTGACTCTGGCTTAACTAAAGAAGAAAAGAGCTTAAAAAAAGCAGGTATTATGTAGGTATTTGCTGTTTCATGGTATAAGTGTGTGCATTATCGTTGTGGTTTAATTATAATATTTCAGTTCAATTTATTAGCTCTGATTTGCTTTCTGCCATTTTGCCCACGTCAGTTTTTTTTTCTTAACCACAAGTTGGTTCACTTCTTTTCACTTTCATTTAATAGGTGGCCACACTAATACCTCTTTTCCATCAGCTCTGGGCCAGTTACAGAGCCAGTTGCCTTGGTGCCTTTTAGGAATCAGCCCACATTTTGACAGGTTTGACTTTGGGCCCAGCAATTTAGTGCTGGTGCCAGCTTTTTGGCACCGGCACCGATCTTTTTTTTGGGTTGAGATGTGTGGAACCAATTCTATATTGACCGCTGGCACTGTATGGGAGAAAATGTCATGACTCTGAGTGAGTAAAATTAGCATGGGAATCTAAAGAGCACCTGCTTGTTTTAATAAAATACTTCTTTTCCTCTGAGTCTGAGCCCAGTTCTGTCTTGGTGCATTTTTGAGAACCAGGCCACATTTCACAAGGTTTAAGAAATTCTATACTATGACTGGATAATTTTCATGGGAAGAAAATCGTGGTGGGCTGCATCTGCAAATCACTGCTGTTTCTTGTGAAGACTCCTCTCGTAGCCATTGTCAGCTTAGTGGTGCAGTGTTGGTGCCAGCTCTTTGGCACTCGTACCATCATTTTGTTTTTGTTTCTTAAATATTGCAAAAAATATTTGCTATACAGTAACAGCAGTAAATCAGGTAATCTTACAAATTTTAGGCTTTTTGTCTGGATAAATGACAAATATCAAAATTGCTGATTTATTCCAGAAACATGATAGATAATGATAAAATAATATAAGGACTATGTCCCGTTGTCTCATTTATTGATTAGTGTTTCCTGCACTATTTGTGCACTACTGTTGCCAACTATAAACCTGAGAGAAGAAGATGGACATTTGGAAAATCCATTTTACAGACAGCAAAAGGCTGATTTGAATCAAACAGCACTTGCAGAAACTGTTTTAGTTAACTGAGTGATTCATTTGCCAAATATGCAGATTCGACTTTATGAATATCTTTTGTTTTTCCTCACTTATCTTGAATCCCAAGCAAAACAGTATTTTCACTTTGAAAAACCCATCCTTCAAGTAATTTCTGTTGGTTTTCCTGTTTAATGGGCTATCTTTAAATCTGTTAATATATGACCTTAACTTCAAAGGAGCCCTCACTCGACTGCAAAGTAAAAATGTCTGACCTTTCTCATATCTCTATATTATTTCTGACGTCTCCTGTCACACATCTTTCTATGTAAACCAGTCATGACTGGCATACACTTGAACTACAGGTGCAATGTTGACTCATGGGTTTAAATATATGGCAGATATCTAGTAGCTCTTCTAGAGGTTTTACTAAGTTCAAATTAAATTGAAAGTGGAAGCAGAACTGGGGAAAAACTGCAGTGAATGATCCAATTTGCTGTTCAAGCCAGAAAGTGTTATCTGCCATCAGGCAGCTTTAAGTATATGTTAGAGCAAAAACATTATTCATTCTTTCTCTCCCACTCTCTAGTTTCAGTGAGCCATATCTGATGTCTTGGGGACATTTTGACATTTAAACCCAGTTGCCCTGTGCATCCTACCTCTGGCTTCTTTACATTATGCATCTGTCCTAACAGCATTTGAAGTCAGGGAACAACCCAATACCACTGCTGCAAATTATTACACTCGATTACACAACTTATTTGAAACAGCTGGCATTATTTGCATGTGTTTCCCAGGCTATGGTTGGCAGTGTAATCACATTCACATGCTACTGCATTTCATTTGAGCTACTTCCCCAAAAATGCGTCACAAACAGGCAAACCTCACTGCAATGCAAACACGGCCGCAGTGCATGCGGAAGGGGGGGAATCCCTTGGATATACGAGCATATTACAAACTCTGTGATGGCCCCCTCATGGTGGCTTCATGTAAAGTGTCTGGATTTCCCCAGAGCTTGCAAACTGACCTGCATTTAATCAGTTGATTCCTGAAAACCTGTGTACCAAGGAATTTTGCACTTTTTCTACTAGATCGTGTGGAATAAAGATGACAGACATCCTGCTGTTGAATCAAACATTACACGATAATGTGTATCATGGCAAAGTGTTTATTACTGTGGGCATGTATATGCATGCTGCATCTTAATCCTTCATAGTAAATCACGGTAAAGAAAACTTACAAGTACTATTCTGGACATGAATCAAAAATATTCTTTTACATTCATGGCAACAACCAGACAGTAACAGAAAAGCTACATGTGAAAGCAGTGCAGTTATAAATATGCTCTTTTTCAAAGACGAGCCAACTTGTCTGGCTTTTACATCAGGAATGTCATCATTCACTTTGACGAAACAGCAGCAGTGCATTTACTTTCATCAGGCTGCAAGCAACTTTCATATAATACTCCACACAGTCTGTACATGTTAAGACCATTTAAACTGGTTCTCTTCTCCCCAGCCTCTAAACATACAACAGTTCAAGCAGAAACAGTATAAGTCCAGTGTTGATAGTTAAAATCCAGTGTTCTGTCAATATTTGTTGATCCCAAATATCCGTACTCCATGAAACTGAGGCAGCTTTGGGAGGAGGACACTAACGAGGGAGCATGTGTTGATGAGGAAATGTGTAGGATCGTATTTTGTGTAGAAACTTGCAAGAATATACCTGCAAAAAAAAAAGATGCGTATCAACATTTATTCCTTAGCTTTAACACACACACACAAAAAAGAGAAGTTAATATGCTCAGTCTGCAGGTAACAATATTTGACATTTGTATCCTATAAGTTTTTGGCCATCCTCATATGAGGATCCAATTTCAGAAATTCCTATTAGTGCTCATTCAAAGACAATGAGGTGAAGGGGTGGAAGATGTTAAAACCGTTCACACAGAAATCTACGTTATTCATAACGTAGATTTCTTTGTTTCTTTAGCACAGGGGTTGCAAACCTGTTGCTCCAGAGCATCTCCAGACTAAGGCTTTGACAAAACACTACATGAAAATGGCTCATTTTTTTTTTACATTTTAATTTTTATTTATAATTGCTGTAAGTAATTCTTTAGATTCTCCAACTCTAAAAATGTGCGTCACAGCATATGTCAGCCACGCCCAAACTTAAGGATTTCCTTTTTGCTTTCATTAATTCATTTTGATCTTATGATGATTTACTTGTTGAACTTGATTGTCCAAATTAAGCTTCTTCCAACAAATGACAAAATATGAGATGAGTTCAGATTAAAAATAGGACAGAAAAGTAAGAATAACGGTAAGTAATTTTTAACATGTGGTTTTGTTTACATAGTTTAGTGTCTTTTGAAAATGTAAATATTTCATGGCAGTATTTAAAAAAATACAAAAAAGTCCAAAAGAAAATTTTAATAGAAATATTCTGTTTGACTTTGGAGCCAGTCACCAAGGGTTCTGTCCAATAGAATTAAATAAAAAGGATTATCATGGGATTCAGCCTATAAAAGTGAATCTTATCCTAAGTTTAACCTCTACAATTAAGTCATATAAAGCTTTAAAACATGCAACTTTTCAGGCTATATATTCCTATTTAAATTTTTTTTTTAAAAATCTTATGAGAATTAAGAATTTCAGTTAGCTGATTTTTTTTAATGCATTTATTATAAATGACCTCTCGTGGAATACCTGCATTACCTTCACAGCCCACTCTTAGGGAATCACCTCCCTATGTCTATCACCTGGCACCATATCCTCTTAATTTTACTGAACCTCAACAGCAGTGGTTAGCATGGATGAATAAAATGGCTTTTCCTGAGTCCCCCTAGCTACAGTTTCATTACAAACGCTGCTGGCTTACTGGTATGGTGGACTTCAGTCAAATTATACTGAAACTGGCTTATATATTATTATTTTAAACCTATTAAGCTGATAAATGTTTTATTTATTATTAAAACAGACTGCTTTTAATTTAACTTGCACAAACACAAGCAGGACTCAAAGTGGCTGCATAGCTTTGTAGCCACTCTGTTCCAAAGTTGGCCTAAATGGGCTAATAGTTTTTTCCCCTACACTTTACAATTGTTCTGTTGGTAATAAAAATATATTAAGAAGTTTTTTTGTTTTTTTCTTATAGTTTTTGCCCACTCATTTAGAAAGGATCTTCAAAATAACTACCTGGACCAACATGGCTGGCACTTCCTAGCAAACATCTGTCTCATGTTCATCTTGATGTCTAGTCTTGGTTGAAAAATGAAAGCACAAGACATGTAACCTCACTGTCTGCTGGGCGTTCTTCTAGAACGTCATCTTGACATCCTTCTTGGACTTTCTAGCAAAAAGACGTTTGCATACAAAAGGTCTTGCACACAAGAATTGTATATTATCTTTTTATGGATTCGAACAAAACTCAATAAATGGAACATTCTCAGTCAAGGGAAAAGTAAGAAAGTTCAGAAAATGTATACTCCGAGATGGTGACTCGAATGCTTGACCTCTCACCCAGTGGTCCATATTTTATTTTTCTGAACTAACTGAACCAGACACTGCTTTAGCTGCACCATGGGCTTACAATGCCGACATGGCTAGAGATAAATATCATAAATATGTTAATGTTTAAAAGTCATCCAGTAATACTAGTCTGTCTGCGTGGAACATCCATTGACCAAATTAGTGACCAAATTAGTTTTTGTTGGATAAATAATATTTTGATTGATATTTCTTCTGACTGGACCACGACTGTATGTGGAAACAACATCAACATCTATCCATCTATGGTGAAGTTTTTACTGGCCAGTGTTGAGCCAGGAGATAATGTCCCTGTTTCTTGAAGTACTCGGGTTAAAAAGACAGAGAGTGAGAATCTGAATTTCGTTAGTGAAAAGTCTGCAGATTAAATAAGACTATTGGGAATTAGCCACAATGAGGGATGTGTGGATAGCACCATATTTACTTCATCAAGGAGTGAGAAGACTAATGTGCAAGAGAGCTCATTCACAGCATGACAATCACAAAAACATATTTATCAGCTGAACATATAATTTTGAACTGAAATAAGGGGACTTCTCAGTCCAAAAACACGCATGTTAGGTTGATTGGTAATTCTAGGTGTTAGTTAGCCACAATGTGTCTTTTTATGTGTGTTAGACTGGTCCAGAGTGTACCTTGCCTGCTGTCCCCCCTATGACACCACTCACCCGATAATTTTGATGGATTAGCATCAAACTAAGTACAGGTGAGGCTGAATGTCATTACTTATGCAGCTGTTTTTGTCATGAACCAAAGTGCTGGAAGCACATATCGTGTCACTTGGTTTGAATTATTATATTCTTGTTTACACTGTACACCATCTTGGAAGAACAATTCTTGGGGCTTGCGGTGTAGCCCGCGGATATCTAGGCTGAGATTTCAGCTTCTGTCTGTAGGTCATGGTTCATAAATGCAGATGAATACTTTTCAAAAAGCTAATAAAAGTCTAAATCGCTGTCAAATGACGGAAATGGTTATCTGATCTGTAGATGCTAATTTATTCATCATAATGAAAGTGAAAATGTAAGCCATCTGTGACATTTTACTGTGGGCAGTGAATGTACTTACAGAATAATTGGTGAGATGGTGAGGAATTTGCGTGAAGATGTGAACTGGACACCATAGTCCATCTGTTCCCAGTGTGTGAGCAGACGAGCTTTGCCTTGATCTGGCGTTTCAAAGGGAGTGCCCTTCACTGTGTGTAGAAACAGGTACATCACCTGGAGAGGAGACACAACACAGCAGAGGTACACAATTATGATTATTCCCAAAGACTGTTAGGGGGAGCAAGAACTAATCCTCCACGCAAGTTCAGGTGTAATAATGAATCAAAGAGACATTTCAGGTTACAGATTGGCAGTTGCTGCCTGTGGTAGAATAAATGAACGGAAGAGAGCTGATATTATCCTCAACCCTGAGAGTAACCAAAAGAGTTTTCCCAGCACTGACAAACTAGAGCAGCATAGTGGAGAGCAAAAGAGATGGCATAAAATTACCTTTCCCAGCTGCAAAACACACAATGTACAAACTGCAAAAAAACAACAACATTGTGATGCTTGATGTGTGGTGTGAAACTGGTGTTTTCTAGAAGAACAGTGTTCCCCTTAGATACATAAAAAAGAGAAACTTTCAACAAGGCCAAAACAGCAGCAATTCTGTTTGTTTTAAGCTTTTTAATTACAATGGTCTAAAGCCAAAATGCTTGTCAAACTTAGCTAATTCTTAGTCTCTGAAACAGAAAACGATGCTAAAAATTGTCTGTTGGTGCCAGTTTTCACGATATGCTGCCAGGTCAGCTCTTAAGACCAAAAGTTCTTAACTGAAACCAGAAATGAATAAAATACATTTTGACCCCTGAATTTCAGAAAAAGTGGCCCAAATGGGGGTAGGTGCTAAGTTTCAGATGGCCACTCTTCATCCAAAGTTGAAGACATGGCTCATATGAAATTTGAAATGTATAAAATTTCAAATATGATATTATCTCTACTTGACCCTTTAACTTCTACTCTGACCTTGGATTTGACCATTCTAGTAGCAGGAAATCTGTAATGGTACAAAGTAAAGTTACATGTTTTTTTAAAGCATATTAAAATATCCAACCAGTAATATTTTTTGCTTTCTTTTACAATACACTGTATCAAGTACTGCAAATCATTTGCATCAGTGAAATGCATATAACCTTAGCATTTCCTCTATTTGTGTCCTACATTTTTAAATAATTAAATAAGTTTAGCTGTCAAAACCAACAGATCTACATGTCATAATATTCTGGGTAATGATGAATAGGACGTTTCGCCACACATATTTGCCTGGCCTGGCCTGGCAGGCTGGGCTCTGAATAAACCGAATAAATTCAGAACTGTTTTGTTGTGAATTGATGTGGAAAAACCCTGCTATATTTTCTAATATAATGTGTCTTTTCTATATAGACCTTTTTTCTGATTTTTAAATTAAGAAGAAAGGTTAAATACAATTAGGTCCATAATCTGTTGGCCAAGACACAATTTTTGTAATTTCTGCCTCTGTACACCACCAAAGTGGATTTTAAATCCAACAATCAAGATGTGATTGAAGTGCAGACTTTCAGTTTTAATTCAAGGGATTTACCAAAAGTTTTACATTAACTGTTTAGGATTTATAGGCATTTTTATACACAGTCCCCCATGTCCAAGTTCAACTGTCAACATTAAGTGGACAACTGACTGCAGGATGCTTTGGGTCATTATCCATTTGCACTTTGAAGCACTGACCAATCAGTTTTACAGCATTTGGCTGAATTTGAGCACTACAAAATTCGTCCTGCTACTTCTATCCGCAGTCGCATTATCTATAAACAGTAGTGCCTCCGATCCACTGGCAGCATCGTCTCCACCATGTTTGACAGATCATGTGCTGTGCTTCAGATCATGAGGATGAGTCTAATCTGGCCTTCTTCTTGAGTGTAACCAGTGGTTTTCACTGTGTTGTAAATTCTCTGTATTTCCATTCATGAAGGCGTGATTTTAGTCTTTGACAATAAATACGCCTACCTCCGGAAGAGTTTTCCTGACTTGGTTAGATGTTGTGAAGTTGTTTTTCTTAACCATGGAAATAATTCTGTCGTCATGCACTGCTGAGCTGGCCAGTGCTTTCATTCTTTTTAAGAATGCACCAGATTGTATTTAAAATTACAGTACAAAAACCCATAAAATACAAATACATTGATTCAATTTGAATCAGCTTTACATATTATGTTTGCTTCATTTGTCATGGAATAACGAGGGAACGGGCTTCACCTGGCCATGAAACCGCTTGTCAGTCACTTGTCCAATAAAGCTCTTATAAGCCTCTGAAAATGGTGGACTACAAATAAAAATGACTATAATTCCTGAGACATTAATGCAAAATTTTTGTTAAACCTCTTGAATAAAAGCTGAAAGTCTGCACTTCAAACACATCTTGACTCTTTGATTTAAAATCCAGCGTGGTGGTGTACAGACTAGCAAGATTATGTCTTTGTCCAAGTAATTGTGGACCTAACTGTATTATCATATGAAACAATCATAAACAGATGAGACTTGATAAAATACGCTTACAACGGTAGCCAATCAGCTATATCTGGATTCAGCACATCAAAATCATAACAATTGACACATTTTATTTCTGAAGCAGACAGCTTCTGAAAAAATTGTTGACCCTTGTTGTGAAAACCCAAAACCAAGGTACTTCACAGAGTTGTACTGCATTTCTCATCAACTCTGGATAACAGCACCTTTTTACTGATATGGAGGGGGGGAATAAAGAAAGCAGTCCTGCGTGCTGATTTGTAGATTAAATGCAAATGAAAGAGTAACCACAACTTCAGTTTCTTTGCAACTTGTTAAATAGATGAACTGGTATTTTATACACACATATACACATACACAGCCTAAGGCAAAATGTACAAAGTGTTCTTTCAGTGTGTAACATCACAATATCTATCAGCTCATATTGTGATATAACAGGGATGCCACACAAAAACAGTACAAGTCAATGCTAAAATTGAAGTAAAGCAAAAGTGATCAAAATGTGTGTCATGTCATGTTTTATTCTGATCTATTTGTCAGTTTACTGAAATAACATTAGCTGACATTGTGATGTATTTATTATCTGATAGCATAAAAAAACAAAATTATAAATTAATCAGACATACTGATGTAGTGATTTCTGGTATTATCTGTATTTATACCTGCCACATGCAATTTATAGATGTATGCATCTGTTTGTGTGTTTTTGTGGCTGTGCATGGTGCTTGTGTTTGGACACATTTAAGTTATTACATTTAACAAAAACTAGACTAAAAATTAAAACTAGGTTTGAGAAACATTTTGGTTAGCTAAAGATAAAAATAAAAACTAACTGAAAAGATTTAAAAAAAAAAATTAAAATACAGAGGAAATGTTGTTAGTTTCAGTCTATATTAGTGTATTGTAAAACCTAATCTGAATTTTTAAAATCTTGGCCCTAACCCTCCATACCCTCCATATTATAATATTTAATAAGGCTAAAACTAACAATAAAAAACTAAACTGAAACGAGCAAAAATATTTTAAGTCTTGCTTGGGAGTATAAAAAAACTTACTAAAATAACTCCTGCATGAAAGGTTTAATTTTTACTCAGTGCAGATGTTCAGGTTTCATTTTTTACTGACCAGATTGTGGATGACGTTGGTAAGTGTCCAGATGAGCGGCACAGTGAAGAAAGGGATGCTGAGCAGGATGACGTGCAACACGACAGTCAGCAGTAGGTAGGTGAGCCATATCCCTCTGCTGTTCATCACCCGCGTGTTGGGGTTCACCTCGCTGTGAGCGACACCCACATTCATCTAGAAAAAGGAGGAAGAAAAGAGTAAGTGTTCAGAAAGCTGAAAAGAAAGGTGTGCATGTTTCAGAAGCACACAATTACACTATATTGCCAAAAGTATTTGCTCAACTGCCTTCACACGCATATGAACTTGAGTGACATCCCATTCTTAATCCATAGGGTTTAATGTGATGTCG
>VVAS01115449.1:0-10573 GCA_015103295.1 Ptychochromis oligacanthus
TTTTCTTTTCAGTTGTGAAGAATTTCTACTGTGAAGGGTTATTGCTATAAAAATAAATCTTCATTTATGGTACGGATTTAGTTTATTTCTCTTTCTGCTCTTCAAAGGCCATGACCTTTTTGTAAGAGCATAGCTGCCTGTCTGCATTAACATGATGCATTCTCCTGTACATGTATTCATGTGTTCTTTCACAGTGAAGAGATAAGGGCACTCCAATCACAGCATGAGCCAAGTATCACCAGAATGCTTTCTGACAGAAAGTGAGTGCAGTTCTTTCAGGGTTGCAAAATGGTCAGTAAATGATGGCCACATTCAAATGTTTTGGAAACAGTTTTGGACCCTGACTGCAAGGATTTGCTCCCATAGCCACAACAGCATTAATGAGGTGCAATTCTGATGTAGGGCAATAAGGCCTAGCTTGCGGCAGTTGAGGTCAGGGCACAGTGTAGTAGCACTGGGAAAACAATATTTTTTCACACCTGACTTTGCGCACAGAGGCATATTAAACCAGGAATTGGTTTTCTTAAATATTTGCTAGAAGGTTTGACCAAAGAGTCATTACAAAGGTGCCCAAACAGCTAGATATCCATACCTGTCTCCCAAAAATGACATTGGTATACACTCACCTGACACTTTATTAGGTACATCTTGCTAGTATTAGGCTGGACCTTGCCTTCAGAACTGCCCTAATTCGTCGTGGCACAGATTCAACAAGGCGTTGGAAACATTCCTCAGAAATTTAGGTCTATTTTGACATGATGACATGATTTTGACATTATGCAGTGAATGCAGATTTGTCCACCACATCCCTTAGCTGCTCTATGGGATCGAGATCTGGTGACTGTGGAGGCCATTTGAGTACACTGAACTCATTGTCATGTTTAAGAAACCACTTTGAGATGATTTGAGCTTGTGACATGGGACATTATCCTGCTGGAAGCAGCCATCAGTAGATGGGTACACTGTGGTCATAAAGGGATGGACGTGGTCAGCAACAATACTCAGGTAGGCTGTGGTGTTTAAATGACACTCAACTGGTACATAGGGGCCCAAAGTGTGCCAAGAAAATACCCCCCACAACTTTACACTACCAGCCTGAACCCACTGATACAAGGTGGGATGGATCCATGCTTTCATGCTGTTTATGCCAAATTCTGACCCCACCATCCGAATGTTAGAGCAGAAACCGAGACTTATCAGACCAGTTGTTCACCATCATGGCATGAGAACTAGCACAAAAGTGATGTTGACTTTGGAAGGTGTTCACAGTCTGTGTGTGGGCAGATTCTGGCAATACAAAAGTGTCATAACTTTGTAAGATGCAGTCTTGAAAAAATTACAGGTGTGTATTTAGGATTGTAGGGTCTTTACCCTAAAATATAAGGCGACTGTTGTTGTGATTTGGCGCTATATAAATAAAACTGAATTGAATTGAATTGAATTTGGGATCAAAATAAAGGTTAAGTTTGAAGACCAGTATGGTCTGACCATTGAATACTAAGAAAAAGGGAACCAGTGTCATGGCTAACAGCATCATTGTACTCAAATGCAGAATTTTTTAACACAACACACAAATATTGCTGTGGCCCTTTATGTAACAATGAAACACACCTGGCATCTGGACACAACAGCAGTATTTGACACCATGGGAGTCAAGTGTGTTAGAATCAAATTGATTTAGTCCTCTTATGAATGTTCAGTCAAGAAGGCAAGAAACAAACACTGTTTCAAAACGGTTTGTCAAACAGGGTCGCACTCTTGGGACTCTTTTTAAATCCAAAAAATCCCTTGAGCCAGCTGAATCCAGAGAGATATAGGACATTTTTAGATTACTTTTTAAATAAGGCAGTAGCGATTCAGCAGCACTTTAACACTGAATTCAGAGAGCTAAATGTTGACTCATGCCCTCAGCATTAACCAACTTCAGTGAAGCCTCTCTGCCAACCTTGGAATGCATTTTTGCACTTTCATCTGCCCTTCAGACTGCAGTCACAATTGGGTTTTAACTGTGTTCTAGATGGTTGGTCCAGATATTGTAGCCACTATTAACTGTTCACTATCTCCTGGAATTTTTCCCTCCAGTTTTAAACATGCTACCATTTACTCCCTTTAAAGAAGCCCTTTCTATATCACTCTGTTTCAAGTCATTTAATTCCAGAAGTTCTCTTTTTTTTTCAAAGATGAAAAAATATGAATGACAATGAAAAGTGAGAAATTTCCATGTGGTTTCCACTTTCTGCAGTTGTTCTACGCTGTGTAAGAATCAAAGATGATACACTTCTTGAAGCTCAGCCTTTGAACAGTGCAACATGGTTTCTTAATCAATTGCTTTTAAATTGCTTGATTTATTATCTTTCAGATGGACCCTTCTCTGTAATCCTTATATATATCTCCACCTCTTGTTATGTGGGGTTCTTCAATGGTCTGTATTGGGTCTCCTCATATTCATTATGCATGTCATGGCATGCAGTTACATGCATCCATAGTTTGGTTCCACCAATGCACCCTGCATTATGTCCTGCTTCATTTAAATCAAAATGTAGATGTCTTAATGTTTGCTGCAGCTGAATGGCAGTGAGGAAGAGGTAATTATGACTGTTTTATGTATGGCCCAAGATCAAGCCACAATATTAGTCTCCCTTCTGAGTATCTGCGTATCTGGGCCTGTAACCTAGGTGTCTTTTTTGACTCAGCAATCAAGCATGGGGTTACTACAGACAGACCACAAAAGGGAGCTCAACCACAGATCATCTGATCTCAGTGGCACTCTTCCCCACATTCAGCTGGAAAATCTGTAATGGGGCATACTGTTTAGGCTGCCTAGCCTACCCATATTGCTGCTGGTTCTGCAAGCCACTTTGTAACCCACCACCACCCTAGCTCCTCCTTTTCATGTCGTTTCTGACTTAATCAGTGTCGTATCTATTGCCACTGATGCCTGCTCTGTTCTGTGCTGGCATTTTGCTGCTGCTCTCCACACCTCCAACTTTCCATTTATGCACACGAAAGGGTGAGGAGGTCCCAGAACAGCACATTGCAGCCAATTATAATTGCTACAGCTGGAAATAATCTTCTTTTGACTATTGTGGTCCTGACTGAACTGTCCTTTTATGCTAACCTAAATAAAGCCCTATAGTCTTTCTTTGACCATTTCAGACAGCTAACCAAGATCAGGTCATTTCTTTCCCCTACTGATTTAGAAAAGGTCATCCATGCTTTTATCTCCTCCAGACTCAGCTCTTGCAATGCATTTTACTGGGGTATCAGTAGGCGAAGAATACAAAGACTACAACTAAGTCAAAGAGCTGCTGCCAGGTTTTAAACATGTACTAAGAGAAACTACCACAACACACCAAAACTAGCTGCCATCCACCATCTACCTGTTAGTTATAGGACTGAGTTTAAGGTATGTTTTTAAAGTCTTGAACTGTCTGGCTCCTAACGACATCTGCAATCTGATAACTCCCTATGAGTCTGATCACTGCTTCGAACTGTCTGGCAGGGTCCTACAAATGAGTCCTAATTCTCGACTTGTCACCAAAGGTGACCAGGCCTTTGCACTCTCTGCCTCTCAGCTTTGGAACAGGCAGGCAGACTCAGTATCCTCCTTTAAATCTCCTCTTAAAACAGGCTTTTATGCATGACTTAAAAAAAATCATATTTTTTATCAATTATTTTAAGTTTTTAAAGCTTTTTTTTTTAAAATCAGATTTTGACTTGTGACATGGGTATTTTTTTTTCTGTATTTTACAAAATGACTTGAAAGCTGTTTCCAAAATCTAATAGAGAGTTAATGAATTATAAAAGACAGAATAGGAGATGTTTAAAGATCTTCAAAGAAAAGTCCCCAAACCCAGATGAGTTTCATTAAAGGAGCAGCACTAAAGTCTCCACCAGTGGCCAGCTCACAGCCGTCAGAAGATGTGCCATAGAGAGCTGACAGCAGGGTTTCATTGGCTGAGCTCTACTTGGCCGTGCTGGAGTGCTGTATGCAGCAAGGCCAGAGAAACCCGCTTAAACAGAGAGGAGGCTGCTGAAGATGTGAGGAATATTCCTTCTTACTGATGACAAAGTCAACAACAAACCGCAGGAAACCAACCTACAGCATATCATAGCACTAATAGTTCATAAGCAGCTTTAAAAAAATATATATATATATGTGTAGATATGAAAACAAGACACTGAATTAATAAACACAAGGGCAATCAAATAAACCTATAAAATGGAACAAGTGCAGATGTAAAACAAGTGGGGTCATATTAAATATTCGTAAAGCTTACGAAAGAATGTTTTAAGACTAATGATTCACTTCCACATGAGACAAAATGACCTCATTGGAGAGATTTTCTTGAGCTGAAAATATGACTAGACATTATTTGTCCTAGAAAAAGATCCACATCCAAAATAACAACGAGAGTGCTGCTGATCTCTTACTAATAATTACAATGATAACAATAAAAACATATATTAAGCCATATACAGTGAAAAATTACATTTGATGGAACCATGTTTAGTAAATGAAGTTCTCTAAATTGAAAGGCACTTTGTAGCTGAACTATAACCAGAGGGCTGAATTTATCATATAGCTAAAATTTAGCCTAAAATATTATGATTAACGTAAATTTAATCCAACATGTTACTAAGTTGCAGGAGCTGGTAAACAAATTTACTTTATTCTAGTACAGTTTTAACACAAAAACACGCTCTATTTAGAAGCAGTCTGAGCTATTCTAGTGACATCCATAGCAGTTTTCCCGGTGCATAAAACCAAATCAGCAGTGGTGTGATTAGGTGATCCATCATTTCAAACATTTTAACTCCTCTTTTTTGGGGTGTATGTATAATCTATGGACCTGCAATCATGGCCAAAGTTGGCTAGAAAGATTGCAAGTAAATTAAAAGGGAAAACTCCACCAAGTTGGCAAAAAGTTTAATTTCTGGAGTCCTCCCAACCAGCATACATTTCATCTAAGAACGGGAGACAACATCATGTGACATGGTGATAGGTTTCTAGTCTGGCAATGCAGCGATAGGGCTTATAAGAAGACATAGCACCTATATCCTGGCTAGATGTGAAAGGATTTTGTATGTATGAACAGCCAATCAGACGGCCAAAAAGAAAGAAAGCTGTGAGAAACAATGTATGTATTTGTGAGTGCAAAGCAGAGAAGAAAGACTCTTTTTAGTTTGATAAAAATGTCCCTTTAATACAGTTCAACTGGTAATATATAGCACCTGGAGACAAGAATTTATATTATAAGTTAAAGACACTGCAATGTTAGAGAGAGAATCCCAGTGACTTAACAATCACAAATGAGCAAGCACTTGGTGAAGGCAGGGATGAAGAACTCCCTTTTAACAAGAAGAGACCTCCAGCATGCAGGGGCAGCCATCTGCTGCAACTGTGGGCAGTAAGAGGAGAGACAAAAAAGAAAAAAGAGGAGCATCGAGAGACCACAAACAACAAACAGGACAAAATACAAACTACAGGAGAGAGTAGACAAAACTTAATGCTATGCATTATTGGCATGTGCATTTATGGGGAATAAAAAGAAGGGAGAGGAGGAGAAATGCTCAGTGCATCATGGGAAGTCCCCCAGCAGCCTGAACCTATAGCGGCATAGCTAAAGGATGGTTCAAGGTCAGCTGAGCCAGTCCCATATATAAGTTTTATCACAAAGGAAATACTTCATACTTATTGTAAGGAACTAATTTTAGGATTAGAGGAACTGGAATGTTGTTCCTGGTGGAAATGTGATGCCACAGCCATACATGTTTACACTGAATTCTGAGCAGAGAAACAGCATTAAAGAAACAACCCAGCCTACATGTAAAAAGGTCTGTATTCAAATTGTTCCTGACTGCTTATGATGAAACATTTTAATGATCACGATTCTGTGTTGGAATGAATTAGAACCTCCAGAAAATCAGACGATTTGGTGCCTGTGCTGCTTCTGTAGTTAGAGCTGGAGCTTCTAAACATTGTTATAAAATTCACAACTCAGTGACGCAAACAGCATCAAAATGTTTTGTCTTTTGCTTTCTTGAGGAAATAGAAATCAGTCATAATTGTTATTAAGCTGTGAGTTGCACAGGCAAGAATCTTTTTTTTCTGATTATGTTAATGTGATGAAGTCAAAATGATTAACTGATCGCATATTTTATTTTATTTTTTTCTGCCAAGAGAGGTTATGTTTTTTGTCAAGTTTGTTTCTTAGTTAGCAGGATATTTCCAAAACTTGTTTACCAATTTAAATTAAATTTGGAGTATTAGTCCATTGGCTGAAGAACATTAGTTTTTGGTTTGGCTCCAGGAATGTTTCTGTGTGAGAGGCATTTTAAAATATTTTAATGAAGTACTTGAATTAAAAATATCTGGCGCATGTATCCTATGATTCACTATGCAAAGCTGGATTCACTCACAGATTAAACAGTATGACTGAACACTGGGCAGTCATGATGGAACTGTGTTCCTTGTGAGTGTTTTCTAGTTGTTCCAGTGGAGAAATATTGCTTGTACATAAATGGCCCGTTCATTTTCAGTGGCAGCTTTTCCATCTTGATTACATCACAAATTTGGAGTTTTCAGGCCTGTGTTGTTCCAAGCTGTCCCCATTCACATGGGCTGGGCTGTTGCTGGATCATGAGCCTGAAGCCTGTACTACAAAGCGAGTTCATCATACCCAGGGTATCTTTCTGTTATCTGAATTCACTCACCCTAACATCAGCAATCAGGATAAGCGGTCACACAAAGCTGGTTATCAACTTGCTAAGTTAACCCAGGAATTCCCCTGTGTTCATATGCTAGGGGTGGTGTTGGCAGCATCTGGCCAATCACAGTTATGGATAATTGTACTGGCAGCAGAGCGGCTGAATTTACAAATGAAGATGAAAGTTTCCTGTGGGAAAAATATGAAGAGGTTAAACACATAATACAGGTTGAAAGCAGCACCTGCTGCAGACAAAGCAACTCTATGAGTGTTTGTGAGAAGAAAAGCACTGTAGAGTAATATAGTATTATTATGGTGATGCCATTTTCAAGAGAACTGATTGGTCAGTAGGCAGTGATTTTGTACCTACTGATCTCTAATGTGGAACATAACCTGCTCCAGAGCAGATTAATTTTGTGAACAAGTTTTAAACCAAAACCATGATGTTTTCCTTATTCTATTCAAGTAGTTTTGGTGCTTGACCCTTACCAAACAGCAAATGAAAACAAAAGTAAACAGTGAGAGAAAATTCTATTAAGCATAAAATCAAGTTAAATTCTTGCCCTATGGCAGCTGGGATAGGCTCCAGCCGCGACACTGACTTGTATAAGCGGAAGAAATTGGATGGATGGATGGATGGATGGATGGATGGATATAATCAAAGCTCTTCTTTGATTCAAAGACCTTTCAGAAGCACACCTCAAGTTAGACGCTTCCTGGTTTACTGATTCTGAAAAGCTACTTCATGCATTTTCTGTAGCTGAGGAGAGCACACCATTGTGCAACATCACTTAAAGTCAGTTGTTCCAAATCATATTACCTTACAGCAACTGCATTACCTCTGACTTGAACATTATAGGAATTTCCCTCTCATATATAAACAGCTCTTTTATATTCCTAAGAAAACTTTCGTCTTGCAGCTTTATCTTGCCAAAAAGCAAGCAATTTTCTTTTTATGGGCACAGTCCTTGGAGACTGTTGTTATGCACTGTCCTTTGTACTGTCTGAGCTGTCACAGAAATTCTGATTTAAACTGATAGCGTCTGTGCCAAGTCTGGAGCACTTGCCCATTTTAACAGCTAGACTGCACAAGTAGCACACTGTCCATGGTGTCATTTAGGAGGACAGCCACGGCGGCATTGATTAGTGGAACTAAGGCTCATTCTATGCCTTCTGATTACTGCTGCCACTGTGCTTCCACTGATTTTTAGTTGGTTACAGATCTTCCTGTGTCCATCTTTGTGATGTCTCACAATCACTTCAGTCACACAAGCCTCACAATTAAATCATTACTTAATTTCTCTATCAATTCTTTCTCATGTGGAGCCATGATGAAGACATGATGAAGCCCAAAGGTGCAAAAACGAGAAAGTTCTGGGACTGGTTCCACAAAGATGATTTAGACTGGTCTGTAGAATTAGTCCAGTCTTAACTTTTGCTCATTGTTTGGTCAAAATCAAGTTATACTGTTTCACAAAAGTAAAGACTGACTAGTTTAAAGCTAAGACAAAAAAAGACACCTTACCTCCAGGCTAACTCAAGACAGATGTTACCATGGTAGCAGTAAGTGACACTTGCTTTGAGCAGTGGCACTCAACAACCAAAAAGAAGAAACATGGCTCATAATTTGTGGTTTGCTGACATTGTTAAGGAGAAAGGACAGTGAAAAGAAAGAGCTTTTAGAGACCCACTGGAAATATACAGCAGGGAGGATTTTGTCAGTTATTTTTGTTTGCCCAAGGAAACTAACATAAACCTGACTAATTAATTATCGCAATTAGCACAATTAAGTACTGAGCCCCGCTGCATCAAAAAGCCACATCATCCAAGCTCTTCTACAGGTTTTTCTCACTTATTTTTAAATTGTTATATTCTTTGCTGAATTTTCCAAGTGAAATGTCTTTGTAACTGTTGAATTCTTCCAAAAGATCATTTTCTTTGAAAAAATGTTTTCTGCCAGTGTAAACAAAGCTGAGTGGTTAGAAGTAGTCACTCAGTTGGCCACGTTTTTTTTCTTCTTCTTCTTCTTCAAAAAAAGTCTTAATTTACCCAGAACTCATTAAGGTAATTAATGACTAAACTGCTTTGTGAGACAGGTGACTTTAGACATCTATCTGAAGTCTGACGATTTGCTTTAAAGCCACAGTCAAAGGCTGTCCTTGTGAAACCAGCCCCAGGTGTTCACAGGTCATTTCACAGCACCAGCCATAGAGTTAGGCTGATTGAAAATCATAGTACTCGTAGTTTTAGTAATCGCAGGTTTTCTAATTTGTGAGTCAGTGATCACATTACTTGTTTTTGTTTCTTCAGTGTAGTCTCTCTACAGTCTGTTTTTTATTTATTTTATTTATTTTTATTTATTTTTTTTTACACAGGAATGTGTCATATGTTCTATATTTTCTATTTCCATTAGACTGAATCACTGCTATGCACTTTTTGCTGGTCTGGTAGATGTTAAATACACTCTAGTTTAATCAGAATGCTGCAGACGATACGAACCAATACTATCTCCTGTTTTAACCAGCGTTCACCTCCTCTCAGGAAAAAAAGGACATGATGGTGAAATACTACTTTTTAATTTTACTACTACTTTAAATCAATCAACGTCTCAGCTCCTTCCTCCTTTGTTGACTTGCTCACTGAATACACATGACACACATCCCTTAGATGTAAACGTCTCCTCGCTATATCAGCTTATGGACCCTTCAGTGACTGAACGGTGTTTCAACAGTGTCTTCTTTGCAAAACATATTTCTTTTTTTGCAAGGCTGGTTTTCGTTGGACTTAGAGGCTGATACGATGCACAGAAAGTAATCATTGTCACTGACACTCATCAAAAGCTATTTGCATTAAAAAAAAAAGAAGAAGAAAACGATGATGACTTAGACCTCAGATGGTTAAAGATGTGTGTAATTAAATACAGACTTCTGGTAGATCTAGTGCTCTACTGAACATGGTATCCACAGTATATTATGTTCACTAGTGTTTATTTGTTGAGGCAGTCTGAATCTCCAGTAATGATTAAGAAGAAGAAGCACCAGAAAACTGGGGGCTGCCATCTGTCGTTGTCCGATGATGCTCACAAGTCTTAGAGACAGGAATCTTTCTCATTGTTATTAAGCCACATGACGTGGATTTGGCAAAGCTAGGCTAACTGCCTTCTGCCTCTAGCTCCATATTGTTGAGAAGATTGAGTGTGATCAATGTTCTTACCAAAATCTTGGCAATAAACCGAAATGTCAAACTACCTTTTTTTAGGGTACAGTTAGCTGTGCTTGCTGGTAAACATGATGTTCAGGGAGAGCTGGAGGGCTGAATATTGGGAAAACACAAGCACACCACTCTAAACCCAACAAAACCCTTCATTCCTGAAGTATTTGCTTTGGAGAAAGAAAAAAAAAAGGCATCACACTTTGATTCATGTGATTTGTGGTCTGGATGTCTTTTATATTGAACTGCTGTCACTATATTTGCACTAGAAGTAAAAGTCAGCGTATGCACCCACTCTGGGGTTCCCACATTAGCTTGCCCCTGGGGTAGAGCCGGGCTGTTGATCTGGCTCCCTGCCACTGTTGCCATGATCAACATCATCCGGCGGCAGCTTGCACCGCTGTTGTCATGGTAATGACCATTTATTTGCAGGGGGCACTCTAGTCTCCAATATTTCCGGTACACACGAACATATAGAGGAAGTGAAGGTGAGGCAAACAGAGAATGGGCGTTGCCAGCCAGACAGTTTGCTGAAATATCAATCACCATCATCACCACTGAATCTTTTGTTAATATCACTTAGACATTAATATATATATATATATATATATATATATATATATATATATATATCTGGTCTCACACAGACAAAC
>VVAS01115470.1:0-12116 GCA_015103295.1 Ptychochromis oligacanthus
CAATAACAGAAACGCCACCACTTTGAGTTGACCTGAGCAAAAACAGACTGGACACTGGCTGGCTTTAAAAGCTGTTTGACTAAATAAAACAGCGGTGCAGGATTGTTTTGGTACCCCCGCCGCTCAGCTCGGATTTGCAGTTGTATTTTGGCATTCTCGCCAAAGCACACGTAACATTTACTTCATCCAGCAGTACGTGACATCAGAACCCATCTGCAAACATGCTGTCCTTATCTGTGATGGTTGGACTGGTCCCCATAGTGTCCCTCTTTGGTTTGTTCTACTCTGCGGCGGTGGATGAGAACTTCCCTCAGGGCTGCACCAGCAGCAGCAGTCTGTGCTTCTACAGCCTGCTGCTGCCTGTCACCATCCCCGTCTACGTCTTCTTCCACCTCTGGAGCTGGATGGGGATCAAGCTCTTCAGGCACAACTAGGCTGACCTCTCAACGCTGATGTGCTAAAACATCTGCAGCCGATGCGGCTTGCATTTTTTTAAGCCCTTTGATAGATGGCTCAGCATTGCAGAATATTTACTGCACTTTAAAGCTGAAAATGTTTCTCGTCAGTGTCTGGCCTCTGTGTGCTAGATTGTTCTGCTGACATTTAGGGGATAAGACAGAATATGTTAGTCATTGCAGCTATTAAACAAACCCCTGTGAAAATCTTTGGCACAAAAAGTGGGAGGCTTGTTTTTTGTATGTAACAAAGAGAAAGCTGTAAGTATATTTTCCAAGCAGATTCAAATAATAAAGATGTTTATTCAAATCCATTTGTAAATTTGGTGAAGTGCTGTCTGAATATTCAAGAGTCCTAGCTGTGCAGAATGTGAACATCTACTCCGTCAAAATAAATACACTTGAATTGTTGACAGGCTACTTTTTATACAGAATGCAGATCACAGTGTGGTCCAGTGTGTTGTCACAGTTTTATGGCATTCAAAAACTGATATTTAAAGGAGGAAAACCTACATGCTCTCTAAACCTGATACCTTAAACATGACAGAACACTAAAATTTATAAACATCACTTCACAAGACAGGAACGAATGTGCTTTACTGTTGCAGAAGTTCATGTTGAATTCTTCTGATGAATGTTGGGAACATCCTTCAGAACTCTTCAGTGTGTATCATAAAGGGAGCAATCTGACAGCAGTAATGCCACTGACTTTCTACTCAAAAACTCAGGTTCAGCTTGAGTTTCAGGGGCAATGCTTGAAGCCTACTCTGTAGCCACTAAAACTGAACCAGAATTGCAGAAATGATGTGGTGTGTGCTGGAAAAGTTTAACAGTACACCAACTGTGAAGTTCTGGCCCATACCAGGGTGTAAAATATGGGTTTGGCTGGTATTTGATGTCAATTTTAGCTTTAAGTCTTTGAAGTTGTTATTTACCACCCCCTTTTATTCCTGGGAAATAAAGTCTTTATATAAAATAACTATCCTGTTTTAGTCTTGGACTTTAAGCTCTTTGTCAAAGAAATTTGGAACGTTTAACCAGTGCAAAATTGTGATATTGGCACTACAGATAAATATCAGCCACGGACACGGGCAGATGCTATCTTATTTACCAATATGCCAGCATCAGTCAGCAGGGCTAATATAAACCGATGTCAGTATCTGGATATATTGGTGCATCCCAAATTAAGACCGAGGCAGGTTAGTGTGAAGAAACCTTGTGACCTCAGTAGTAGCCCTTCCTGCTTTGGATGTCTGTCCTGAGCGAGTTTCATGAGCGCTGACTCAGGCCTGCGTGACTGTCCCTGTGTTTGGTCTTGAAAAAGAAAGATTTGTTTAGCCTCATCTGGACCGCTCTGACCTGAAGGCCAACCGAAAGTCATACTGAACAGTGACATACTTCAGTTATCTTTTTCCTTTCTCAAATTATTCTTCTGATGAATGTCTGTTGCTGCTCAGCAGGCATAACAATTTAAGGGGCCAAGGTTGGTTTCATTCTATACATTTATAATGTCAAACCCCTGAATAATCCTGCTTTCTGACTTCAATAAGGGCCGTCATTTACGAAATGAACTTCATATTCAGTATGACCTGAAAGTAGCGATCAGGAAAGTGTTTACTGAGGTCACAGAGAAAGGGGGCTGAGAGCTGTTTTCCCAGAAACCTCTATACAGAAGTCGTTTTTTCAGCCAGTGGAATTGCCCCCTGCTGCCTATTAAAAAGAATGCAGATTTAGGCCACTTTTAAGTTGGCTTCACTTTTCAGACCTGGAAGCTAAGTCCATCTTTTATACCGCCATGGTTTTAGGAACTTCTTGATACCTTGTATCTACTGTTACAATGATGGATGCTCATATTAAACATGGTTTTTAATAATGAGGTCAGTGTACATGCAAGTAATCCCTATATCTGTTCTAAATGCTTCATAATCAGCCATCTTTTTCCAAGCTGACAAACTACACGTCATTTAGAATCCAAAAACTCATAGTTCAAACTGCAAAGCACAAGAACAAGAATGCATGTGTCATCCATAGGCCCATTGATTCACTGAGTGATTATGTGCTGTAAGAGAGCACTTATTTTATTTTTTAAAAAAGAAGGAAAGAAAAGAACAAAGTGGCGAGTGTTAAAGGATTTAAGTAGCATAAAATGAAAAAAACTAAAGCACAATAAGCAGTAGTTTAATCAAATTCACTCAATTTCTTTCTACAACTGTTATTAATCCTACTTTTCCATCCTTTCTCATCATCCTACCCTGTAAATCCGTTGTTTTTAAAGTAACCCATAAAATGCCTGGGCATTGTAGTTTTTATCAAATACTATTCAAACAGAATGAAACAGCTGATTTGCTGGAGACTGTTTGAAGCTGTGGATTACCAGCAGCAGGGCACTGTATGTAGGACTCACATTCACATAAGGGACGTTTCACCAGGTGTGTTGGAACAGTAATCATTTCTACAAGCTTCCTCCACAAACTGCAGCTGACTAGTGAATCTGAGGAGAAAAATGGCAAAGTAATAAGTGTTAGTAGTAGTGAGATGTGTGATATTACATTTACAAAGATGTAAGTGATTTTTAGAGGCTTATCATCTGTTCCATTATAACTGGAGTGAGCAGGATCATGTAGTATCACCTGAATCAGGTCCAGCTTGACCAGTGCGGCAGGGCTGCTTGTCGTCCTTGCTGGACGTCATCATGTCGGCAGACTTGTGATCAGACTCTGGGCTGGGAGTTCTTTCGCTTCTATCCCCAGGCACCTTATTTTCACCTTTAACTTATCCTGATAGCGAAGATATCCTCTGCTCAGTATGCTTTTTCATCATCTTTGACTTCTGTGTCGGGCAAACAGCTTCCAAGGTCTTTTCTCACCCTCTGCAGCCAGCTGGGGTCTAAAGGTTTCAGGTCCTCCAAATGTACAGATGTTCTACTCTTTGGCAGAAGCTGAGGAGGAGAGTTCAGTGGTGAAGAAGTTTTCTGTGGACAGGGTAGGTAAGGGCGGCCCATCAATATTTGGGAGGCATGAAGGGGAACGCAGGTTTGAAGTGCAGGTATTTTTCTTTTCAACATCTGGGGAAGAGTTTACAACAATTGGCTCATCCAGGAAAGGATGTCCCACACTGCACCTTAAATGTAAAGAACATGAGACTTTCCTCTCTTTAGCAAAGTTAGAATTTAAGGAAATGTTTTTCCTCTTGTAGTTTATATAATCCTTTATCTTCTTCAGCATGGGACTGTGGGTCTTGTGGCCATTTGTCTGATTCTTCATGAAACTATTTTATCTCCACTACAAATGCAGGCTGGCCCTTGCTTCGCTGTGTGAGCAATGAAGGAGATCTAGTAAGGGCTCCATCTCTGGCTTCACCACTGGACTCCACTGGTCCGCTGGTGCACTGAGATTCCTGATCATGACTCTGGCTGTGCCCCGTCACTATGACCTGTGAACAGCTCTCAGCATCTCTCACAGCTTCCTTCTCTTTGTGAGATGATGAGGCAAATTTAGGGCATTTGACACAGGGTGATGCATCGAGCACTTTATTTTTTCTTTTGCTTTTTTTCATGGAGTCTTAAGTCAGACGGTCAGGCTTCAGTTTCTCATTGTGGTGTGAATTCGATGCTTCAGGCTTCTCCATACGTTTTGACTGGCTTTGGAGCTTTTTGGAGTCGCAACAAAAGCTAGACTCAGTTTTTGCTTTCTTTTCTTCTTTTCCTTTTTTCTTTACTTTTCTCGTCTTTATTTCTTCTTTGAATTTGGAGTTTTTCTTTTTCCTCTGAATGCTCTCTGTGTTTTCATGGTCATGCTGCTTTTGTGTTTCTTGTTCTTTTTGGAATTTCTTTTCTTTTTCTTTTCTAAGGAAAATGTCACGACTCAAAGAAGTAATCAAAGTCGCTCATCATTCAGTTAAACAGAAAAGAAAGCTGATTATTTTAAAATGCATCAGGTTTAGAACCACGTGACCTGTATCAGTGCATTTAATTTGCTGGGTTTACTGTATCCATAACATGAAGTAGCTTGGCCTTTGTTTTAGTGCTGTTGTTGGATGAGCAGAGAGGCTGTGGATTGAGACGTTAATTAAGATGTAACGTTGGGAAGCTTTGCACATGAGTGGGGTGGGATTTTTTTTAAATTTTTTTTTCTATTGACTGTATATATAGTTTTTAATTTATGGGGTGATTAAAGGAGTCAAACACATCAAACAAAATAAAGCAAGAAATTTTGAACCCAGTTTCATCCAATGTTGAGATTTCTGTTGTGGAAATAAATACAGTTTAGATGATACAAATTGTTAATACCTCATATGAACCTTTAAACATGACATTTCACAAAACTTGTGATATTTAAAAAAAATTGTGTTTATGTAGCTAACGAAAATGACATTGCATTGTGGTATATTTTCGGCATACTCCTGTAGTGTCTCCCCTTAAATCCTCAGTAATGGATCGATAAAACTGTCCTTAGCTGCAGTTTTAGCAGCTGAATTGCCCCCACTCATTAGTGCCTTCATTATAAACACCTCCATTCCCTTGTGCAATGTCACCATGGCTTTCCAGTCATTGATTTTCCTGCTTTTGACCCTTACATGCCAACTTGGACTTGTTTTATGCTTGGTTACTTTTGCTTTGCCTTCCAGCCATGGAAGTTTTCACACCCTTACCTACGTCTCTTTTATGGTTTTAATCAATTATTAAAATAGGCTACATGACAAATACAGATAAAATTGTTCTTGTTTCTTGCTTGTTGCTTACCACATGATCATAGGTCACATTTTTTGAGTGGCAGTGCATTTTACAAATGGCAGATCACGAGCAGCCCCTCCCCTTCTACTCTGTATGCCACACTTTGCACTGAGGAAAAGAAGCCAGCTTTCAACCACTTTTAATATAGGTTAAGATAAAAAAGAAAATCACTGTGCAACAACTCAGTACAAGTTTATAACTAAACTGTGTGTCGTGAGGAGCGGGAGGAAAATAATTCAGCACAAGCTCAGCCTTCATCAGTTTCAACCCAGAGACCTACTTCTGCACCACTTTCTGCTCACCAAGCCTCACTATCAAAGAGTGATGACATATAGGTGAGTGCTAAAATGTAGCCTCTTTTGCAATTCAGCACGCCACTCTCCAAAGAGGAAATTCATCTCTCCATGCAAGAACACAGACATCTGCAGCCATGCATTTAGAAAAGTTCATATAAATATTTGAAAAAGGCAAAAACACTTGTTTTAAATCAGACAGAAGGTTTGTGAGTCGCTACAGTTGCATGCATCTGCCATTCCTGGGTCTTTCTTGGAGTGTTACTTTATGTGCACAGGCTCTGTGTAGCTTTTAATTTTACTGAGTATGTTTGGGTACCTCTATCCATAAACTGGATTAATCATGCATACTACTCGGCTGTGTGAATGTGGCTGTATGAGGTGCTGTTAATGCTGGTTTTAGTGCATGTAAAGTTACCCCTGAGGATTGTTATTGCTGTTTATATAGTATTTCTTCTCATGGCCAACAAGGCATGGAAATCCTGCCCTGACCTCCTCCAGCTCCTCTTCTTTGGGGAAATCAATAACTCTGTGGAGGATGGTCATCATTTCCTCCACCATGCTGTAGACAATCCTGCACAGTGTGGCAAATGACATGGAAAAGAAGTATCCCGTTGTCCTGTAGGAGGCTCCACAGGCCAACCAATAAATGGTTAGCAACACCTCAATTACACGACTCCATGGATGTGATTTTTGCGGGGGAAGCATATGGACCAGCATTTTGATGTTCTTGATAGTCTGAACGCTGGTTTAAGGTCAGGTTCAGCAAAGAAAGAGAACATTCAGTGTGCAGAAGGAGCTTGAAGATAGTCTTGTTGGTTTAAAACCCCCGCTGGCCCTCTGTGGAGGTTAAACTAATTATATTTTGAACTGAATTGTTTGCTTGTCATTGTTTCCTAATGTAGAAATGTGCCATAACTATTGCAACAACTTGCTTTGCATTAAAGTTAGCATTAAAAAATATTTTCAACCAGGGAGGAAAATGAGCGCCTTCTCACCAGGAGCAGAAACTCAGCTTCTGGACCAGCAAGTTGATGCCGTTCGTGGTTTTCATAAACAGTGATGCCCAGTCAGCTTCAAAAATTGTGTTTTTAATCTTTATTTAACTGTATTCTAAACACAGACTGTCTAAGTTGAGGAATTGTACTAGAATTAAAAATAAATAAATAAATAAAAATAAGAATTTTAATATGTTTTGACATGTTTTGTGTTCAATAAGCAATCTAAGTTATGTAAAAATGAGATGAAGTTTGGGTTTCTGTCATGTAGTGACTGTTGTTGCTTAACTGTGCAAGACTTTTAAGAAACTACAGTACTGTGCAAAAGTCTTGAACCACACTTCACGTCTTTATATTTTGTTTCCAAGGAGCCAGAATTTCTTTTTTAAAGTGCTCTTGAGCAATAGTTCTCCAGGCTTTCTGAAGGTCTTTCAAAGTTTTTTTTTGGACATTGGCTGATTTTTTTTTTTAACTCATTTTCAGTCCAGTCTTTGTACCTGATTATTTTCAGAGGAATGTTTTTTATTTATTTATTTATTTATTATTTTTTTGTTAACCCACTTAACACTGACCTATGAATCACTGAATCGTTCAAGCACAAAAAGGCACTTAACTCAAGGGATGAACCAGTGTTGTGTCTACACTGGTTTGGGGCTGCATTTCAGCCAGAGGTGTTGGGGATCTTTATTTATGAACACAGAAAAGTACATTTTTATCCACCATGCAACACCATCTGAAAAGCATCTGATTGGCATTAGTTTCATACCAAACACTGACTTTCAAGTTTTTTAGAATTGTATAGTCTGTTTTGGCTTTATATACTGTATGTTTGCACACATTTCAATAAATGGCTGCACCTATTTCCCATTTTCCTAGCAAAATATGAAGAAATGAGGGGTGACTCGAGACTTTTGTACAGTAGTTTTTAGCTCTTTAACACTGGTATTCTTGTCTTTTTATGATAGGATTAGTGTAGAAGTGTTTTTAGTGCATCCATTATTTACTTGATCTACTACTCTTTTATCTCTATTTATATTTTGTTTTTCTTTTACGTCATATATTTATTTCTTTGTGTCCAAAATTTCCTGTAATATGGAAGCTGAAGTTGTTGTAAGTTAACACCAGTTATGCCAACATGGTTTATTAGGTAACTATTAACTAAACCACAAAACAAAATTTTGTGTCTCAAAAAACTAGACACAAATATATATATGCAATTACACAATTACCATTTTAAAGTACACAGAGTTAGTTCTGATAAGGTGGATGCTCATGCAGTTTTCCACAATGCATGCACAGGATTATCAGTACACAATGCTTACAAAAATGATCGAAAAAACAAAACAAAACAGAAAACAACAAAAAGAATAAAACAAGCATAACTAGCAAGGAAGCCAGTTTGTGTTGGCTGTATGCAAATTATATAAATACACAAGTACAGGTGAATACAAGTTGTCAGTATAAAATATAAATATCATATCTGCTCATTTCTTAGAAGAGTTTACACCAAAAATTACACCATATGCTGCTACATGCTTTTTGTTGCCATGGTAGGTTTTTAAGACCAGATTTCAAAAGTGATGGTGAGGATTGTGGGATTTCAGAGCTGATTCCAGGTCAGTATATGTGACTGGAGAGCAGTCATCAGAAACACTCTGCGGCATCATTGGTCCAGGTCATTGCTGTCACAACTATGGGGACGATAGTAGCGCTGGCAAAACTCCCTGATCCGAGCGCAAGCCTCCAGCATCATCTCCTCTGGCACCGTCACCACAATGCGGAAGAAGTTGGGATACTCGAAAGCCTGAGAGAGGACAGAAAGGATGGAGTTCAGCAATATGTTGGTGTAAGGACAAAAGGATCAGCAGTGAGAGGAAAGGTGATGGCATCTTACCGAAGCAGGCAGACAGAAGACAGACTGCTCAGTCACCAGCCGTTCAGTGAAGTCCACATCGTTCTTAAAATCTGGGAAGTGATCCATGTCAATCCCAACCTGAAAAATGTAAACACACACCATTCCCTCTTAGTCTAACCTTCATTTTAAAATAATAAATCAAGGTATTAAAAAAAAAATCTCTGAATGTTGAATTCCATTCAGACTCATTCACTGTGTGCACACTTCATTAGTACTGAGGATTAAATTTTAAACCAATTAGTCTGTAATTTCCCCACCAATCACTACTTAGCAACTTACAACAAGAAAGCAAATTTTTGGGGGGGAAATGTACTGAAAATCATTTACAAAACTCATTTTGTACTCATTTACAAAAGTATTCAGAACTTTTGCTGTAGCTCCAAATTGTTCTCAGTTGGATCCTGTTTGCCTGAATTATCTTTGAGATGTGTCTAGAACTTGAACAGAAATTGAGCAGATTTGACTGGACACAGTTTAGATTGGCTGACACCTGTTTATATAAAGTCCAACAATTTATACTGCATGTCAGGACAAACTCGAAGTCACAGAGAAACTCTCAGTAGACCTCTAGCATAGATCTGCTAAAACCGAGACTGTCTACAGAAGCTCAGTGGCCTCAACTGTGAATAACTGTGAGATAGTAGAAGTTTAAAACCACATCTTCCTACATCTGGCAATCTGGCCAAACCGAGTAATCAAGCAAGTAGGTCCTTGATCAGGGAGACCAAGAACCCAACAGTCACTCTTATAGAACTTCAGAAGTCCTCTGCAGAGATGGAGAACCTGCTGGTAGCACCATCTCAGCAGCACTCCATCAATTAGACCTTTATGTTATGGGCAGCAAGAGACAGAAACTGTGACAGCCTTCTTAGAGTCAGTCAGACAGAAAAATCTAAAAGACTCTTTGAACCGATGAGTCAAATTTGTAGCTATTTGTTGGAGAAGTGGAAGCACTATGTCTGGTGAACACCATGTGTTTCTCATTGCAATGGATTATTGGGGGTTAATGCATCAGTTTGGTGAGGTTCCACTGTATGGACAGGCCTGAGCAGAAGTTAGTTTCAGTTGGGACTTTAGGAGTATGATGACGTCTGTCTATTGATGACGCTGGGTGTTTTGTTTCTATGATGGGCCACAAGGACAGCCGAGCTACTTACAGATAGTACATAGACACAGTGTCTATCCTCTTCTAAAAAGCTGATGTAGGAGAGGTTTCATGAAACTTTGTGCAAGCTTCGAAGTTTAGAACTGGATGACCATGCCTGTTATAAAGATTGTGTTCACATTCATTATGATATTCCATAATGAATATATCTAGTACATCTCACGAACAATTATATCTGCACGTGGGCAAACCTGGTCTCATCATAAATCCCCTAACACTCATTACCTGCTGATACTATCCCCACAGAGAAGCATGGTGAAGCATCATGCTGTGGGGGTGCTTCTCAGCAGCAAGTACAGGGGGAGAGGTCAGAACTGAGGGAATAATGAATGCAGATAAATATCGCGAGGGCATTAAAGAAAACCTGCTCCATAGTGCACCATAGTGCACACAATCCAAAACTGGAATGGTTTACCTTTCAACATGACAACAACCCAAAGCAAACAGCTAAGACAACATTGGAGTGGCTTCGGGACAAGTCTCTAACTCTCACTGAGAGATTTCCTCCTGTCTGACTATCTCTGTGGAAATGTAGCTTGTAGCTGAATTGATGGAGTAAAAAAAAAATAAATATGTTCATTGGGATTAATTAATAAGATGCAGTCTTTCTGTGTTCCTTCAAGATAGGTATGCTAATTGCAACTACTGTATGCATATGTATGCTATGGTGTCACTTTGGAAGCTCACAAAACTGATTTAAAAAGGAATTTAAATAGTTAAAGCAAGAGTTACTTGAGATATCCTCAATTTTAGTATCAAGTGTGGGTCAAATCCTGACACTGTGTATATTTCTCATAATACAAGCAGAAAATGTCCAGTTCAGTTTTCTCAAAGTTATTGCTTCATCATTCAGTCTGTAAAAAGAGATAACCCTGGCACAGAAGACACTTTACTGGAGTGCCTTTAACTTCAAAGCCATCATTACACAAAAATATAAAAGCAAACCACACACGTTCCATACTGACCATGATGTACATGGCTCCTGAAGGCATGACGGGGTTCAGGCCAGGGACGGTGGACAGCTCGCTGAAACAAATCTCTGAGTTGGACTGAGGAAGTAAAAAAGATACACCATTCAATCAAGTCTCTTGTGATGCATATTACTATGCATTACTCTGTGATCTGTGAGCCAGAATTAAGATAAATAAAACAAAAAGAGGGAAAAGAATAAAAAGAGAAGCACTGAAGATACAAAGAAAAGATGAATTTATTAAAATGTTTAAATACCAGGTTAATATATTCCTGAATATTTATAGTTAGCTAGACAGGAAAAGTAGCGTAGAAATAAATTATAAAGATGGAATATATTAAAACAGTTTCCCTCCATTTCCCCCTCCATTACCTTGAGGAAGCTGATGGTGTTGTTGTAGAAGCTTTGAGGTGTGTCATTGAGGATGCTCTCCAGTGCCCCCTGGATGATGCTGCAGGCTCCCAGAATACGTTGGCTGAGTTTTACCAGACCCTGTCGAATCTGAAGTGCAGAAATGTGTCAGTCAGGTAAATGTAATGCTCAAATCGTTGTATGTGTCTGGGTTTAAATTCAATTCAATTCCATTTTTTTTATACAGCGCCAAATCACAACAACAGTTGCCTCATGGCGCTTTATATGTCAGGGTAAAAACCCTAAAATATTAGACAGAAAACCCCAACATTCAGACAACCCCCAATGAGCAAGCACTTGGTGACAGTGGGAAGGAAAAACTCCCTTTTAACAGGAAGAAACCTCCAGCAGAACCAGGCTCAGGGAGGGGCAGCCATCTGCTGCGACCGGTTGAGGCTGACATCACTACCCACCACACCCCGTTCTCTCGGCATGGGGGTCCAGCCCCACCAGACACATCACTTGATCTAAGAATTTTTTTAAGCATTGAAATAGTGAGTAACTATATAATTACAGACCTTGTACTGCTCACAAGCTGAGACACTATTTAGCTAAAAATATTTGAAAACAATGCTTTTGTCATTTTTGACATATTGACACCAGAGGTTTGAGACATGCCATGGAAGTGTAAAAAACTGAATGTATTACACAGGATTTCTATAAGTTCTGGGATGCTAATAACCTGAGCTATGCAATTACCTCATTTCCAAATACGTCATTCCTGTCATGGATGAGGATCCATCCCATCCTCCAACCGGGGACCAGCCAGCGCTTAGCCAAACCGCCGCAGGAAAGGACAGGAACATCACTGCTGAGAGACGCCACTGAAGGAGAACTGCAGCCTGGGAAAACCTAAGGACAAAAGCAAGAATAAAATAAAATCAGCTGTGATGAGTGGAAGTGGGCTTGATGTTTTTTTACTGCCTACACAAATTTCTGAATTTTCTATGGGCCTCTGAACTATATTTTTTACTTTCACTCAGGTCTATGACTTCTTTTAAAGACTTTGAGATGTTTATCCCAACTGCACTCATTTCTGCATTTGAAATATTCTGGCTCAGTGCTTTGAGAGTACAGTGGAAACCTTACATCAATGAGATGCCTTTGATGCTTTGTAAGCTCTCTGTGAACCATGGCTTTTGCTGTAGCAGGCAACTGAGTAAATGTCAGGAAAATC
>VVAS01115477.1:0-10442 GCA_015103295.1 Ptychochromis oligacanthus
GAGGCCCAGTGATATCTCTACGGGAGCTGGAGGCCGCGTTGGAGTTGTGGTTGGCGGTGGCATGACTCTGAGCCTTTCCTCCATCCACGGCAGTCATCTGGGGCATTGGGTTAGGGGCTGAGGATGATGTTGCTCCCCTCTCTGGTGTTGTGGAGCTGGACTGCTTTTGTTGCTCATTGGGAATTTCACCCGACCCCCTGGAGAGGGCTTCCCTTTTGTCACCCTTGTGTTGGCGCATCCGTTTCTCCAGTGAGTCCCGACGGGCTCGGCTCGGGGGCCGACTGTCCCGCTGGGGGTCTGGTACTGGACTCGGCTCTCTGGGAGGCTCGGCTGGCTCTGCGTGGCTTTGACCGTTGGCCACGTGGTTTTCTACGGCTATCTCAGGAGGAAGCTGGCCTAGAGGCTTCTTGGGACACTCGTCCTCTTTACCTGCAAAAGATGGAAGGAGGTGGAAACGCATTAGAACGCCATCAGGAAACAAAGGAGAGTGGTGATGATTGGACACACTGTGTGGCGCTGATTCACATCAGATGACAAGTCACAATAGGGACATGAATTCATGCAACAACACTGCCATAGAGAGGGAAAAATAAAGGAGAATTACATTCATGACAACACATAATCATATGTCCACAGGCAAAGAGCAGAAGGAGGATAGAAAAAAACATCAGAAATAGTGTTTGATATAAATTCCCACCATGGGAGACTCAATTAGGAGGAGACACTCGACTGAGCGCGATCTGAAATTATTAGCTTCACTACATTTTATTAAACAGTACTGGGCTGCAGTAGTAGCTCCAGGCTTGAAAGGTCATACAGAAATAATTCTTGATTAATGAACCTTCTTAAATGTGCTGAGCCTTGATATGGTAGAGTACTCAGCTTGCACCATAGCTACTCTTCTAAAACCAGTACAAGTTATGACATTAATACTCGAACTTACTGCTTTACATCTGAAAGACACAAGTACAGTTGACAGGACCATATACAGACAGTGATGGTTCTGTGGGGTGTTTTAAGGGAAAAAGTGATCACCAGAGTCAGGCCAGGAGGCAGCAGCTGGAGGAAGAGGAAGTGCTGTGGGAGTTATCCAGGAAGTCAGCTTATTGGACCTGTATCCACAAACTAAAATGACGAAATTACCCACCGACCTCGGTCATTTTGCTCCACCACAAATTGGTAAACCCTGCAGGGGAACTCAATCTAATTTCCCATAATTTTCCTACTGTATATACAGTATATATATTTCACTTATTGAACTGAATGACTTACAAAAGACTTTCCTCCAGTGACGTACAAAAAAAAGAAAGAAACTTTCTAAATACAAGTTATGGTCCTCTCTTAAGTGCGCATACATCCCGTCCCTGCTATAGTTTAAAAGAAATATCTTTCTTGCCAGTGTGGCATTAAAATTACTCTTACCTTGCATCTGTACACTATATTTACATCGACATCATTGTTATATAGAAATGCAAACTGTAACGTAAACAAAGAGCTCTTTAATCTTAAGGTGAATTTCTTCTGTTTAGTGGAGCTTTTACAGTAATACTATATATTAAATTTAATAAATAATTAAGCACATTTAGTAATTTTTTACCAGCTTTTTTTCCTAGCATCTGCCATAAATTGCTTCAACATTTCAGTTTCCTCTAGTACTGTAAAAGTAGTACAGCAGGGCTTTTATTGTGAAAGGTACGGACAAGAAGAAGCCTTTTTCGCACCTACTTAAAACAAATCAGGTTTCCGCTACGGGTCAGGCATCGTCAGAGCTTAACAGGTTTTCAGGTCACATTGTGAGTAGTGCAACAACACAAACACAGGCTACGTAAGCAGGCAGGCTACCTGGGTGAGGAGAATATCCTCCAACTTATGTGAGCCTAAAATACTTTATTTTGAACTCTGTCTTCCCTGTTTAATGACTGTGCCATATAAGGCTTCTACATTAGGTACTAGTTGGTAGTAGATAATGTTATTTCTGTTTTATATAGTCAGAAAAAGTGGTATCAGCGCAGTAGGGATTGCTGCAGTGGAACCTGCAGGAACTGCTTTTGCACCTTGATGATATAAATGTTCAGTCTTTTCATCTCACTTGCAGACAGGTCTGAGGAAAATAAGATGTCTGAGAGTATTTTAAAATTGTCTCAAGTGGTCTTCAAAGTCAGTACCCCATAATAAATTAAAATAAAAAAAAAAAAAAAGTTTCTGCAGTTGTTAGTGACAGTAAAGGACTTCTTATTGTGTTTGCACTGAGTAAATTATACTGCTGTTTTTTTTTTTGTTTTTTTTTTTCAAACTCAAGTTAGGTCAAGTAAACAATCTGAATCATAAAACTGTCAAATTTCAAGATACAAAAAAACCCCTCCTGCGCACCACTAAATGTGGCAGCAGATGGCTTTTAATGCAGAAGTTTAACAAAAGCCTCCAATGTTAGAAAAGTGGCTCATTATCTTGTCAGCAGGCAGGAAAGCGAACAGACTACTATTACAGTTGTGTGGGCTCTGGAAGAAAGGAAAGCCCTTCCTTCTTCAGCTACAGTATCAAAAAAGTGCCTCCTGCTGCTGTTATAGACACTAACATAATGTAATACGGGAGAAAAGCAACCACACGGGAACCTGGAAAAGATTATGAAGAAAGGTGCAGATCCTCTGGGGACATTTATCTAAATCTATGGCTGTGGCTGTAAATAATATGAGTGGAAATATAAGGTTAATTTAGAAGAGTAAGAATTTTGTAAAAATTCAGTAGCTGGAAACAAAGTTCTTGTCACAGTGTCATACAGTACCTTTAGTTTGCCACCAGAGGGTGCTTTTTATCACCAATTTTACAACTGCAGCCAAGAGGATTAAAACCTAAATGCAAGAGGTGAGCTAATCATTGCAGGACTCCAAATAAGCAGTGAAGCAATGCACCTGAGCTTAGTTTAAAATATTATGTTGGGGGGGGGATGAAAACAGCCAGGAAATCAGTTTGTGAAGGGAATAAAAAAGAAAAATAAACCCGAGTGCTGTTGGACAGACAGGCGATAGACAGGACGGACTGACTGACTGTGGGACAGATGGACAGAGACATGGAGAAAGAAGGACCAGTCAGGATAGCCCACCGGTTGCTGTTGTAGGAGGGAATGTGGCCGCCACTCACAGCCACACTTTTGTTGTTGTTGGCTTACATTGTTTGAAAGAAGAGGGGAGAGAAGGCAGATTAATGGAGACAGAGCAGGATTAGAAAAACACACAGCAGGAAAAGTCAGCTGATATATGGAGTCTGTAAATGTGGCTGACACATCTGGACAGGTGTCTGTCTTTGTTGTGAACCCATATTGAGTCAATTCTCTGGGTACTGTTTGGCAGATTTGATTTTGTTCTGACTGTAGCAACGTGGAACTGATGCTGGGCTGGGTTGGAACGGCCAGACTGGTGAGAGGAAATGGATGGTGACTGGTGATAAGTGGTCTTCAAAGCCCATTACCTAGGCTTAGCCTCCTATCCGAAGGGCCAGATTGGCTGTTGGTCACCAATATTAACTAATATCCAATTGTTTGAGCCTGGGAAACAAAAGTCCTGTGACTGGCTGATTTTAACCACTTGTCCTGGTGGCATTTACCTTGCAGGTATGGCAAGGTAAGTATAGATGAGCAACTTTAATAAAATACAGGTTAGTTTGTTTGGAGTGACACTGGCTAATAAGCTGGTTAGTTTAATTGGTGTATCTGTTTGTATGGAGATGATTTTTTTTTGGAGTGCAGCATGTGAGCCACTGCCTTTGTTTTTGTTTTTTTCTCTTTTCTTAGTTGATGTTGTTCTGTTGCTCCATCTTGTGGACTTCTGGCAGACCTTCGAAGGCTCTTTAGGTTGCTTTATAGACAGAGCCATGTCAGCGCTAGCTTTGGTGTACACCGATTCTGAATTTGGCCATTTGACTGTGATCATCTCATCCAAGTTGCCTTACGTGAGTTTTATCCAAATAATATTTTGTGTAACACAAAGACTGCTGTTTTATCTTACCATGTATATATTGGTATTGGCAAATAATTTTCATTTATTTGCTGATAAATGAAAATTTAACAAGTAAGAGACGGGAGAAACACCCTTCAACCATGTTAGGAGTGTTGAGATTGCATAGTCTGTCCACCAGAGGGCACTCTGCAACTTCCCTGTTGGCAACACGTGTTTGGAACGCCACAAACAACAACCAGCTGATCTGAGCAGAGTCAGGCAGAGCGTAAATGAGTAATCCCTGACTGGTTCAGATAATAAAAGAAGTTTATTTTTAGCCTGAATTGTTATATTATCTCACTAAGGGCTCATAAATAACTACACATAACAATTGTTAGGGAAATCTGTTTGTTTTGTGTGCGTGAAAGAAAGAAAAATATTGGCAGATATATCGGATTTTTAAATCACCAAATATCGGTATCATCTTAAAAATCCTATATTGGTCAGGCTCTTATTTTAATGGTTGAACTAACAGATTGTGATGTTTGAAGAACCACACAACAACAGTAGATGCATATTTTTAAGCTGTATGTCAATATTTTTACATTTTGCAATCAAATAGAACTATTAAAAATTGTGAGAGGCATTTTTCCTTTTTCTAAATCCAAATTCATGTCGCTAAATTGCTTTTCTTTTGGTTTTAAAATGAGTTATTAAAAACGTGATTTAGGATTAATTGCTTAACAACAATGGACTCTGAATAAGACAGCACACCATTAATTCCATTAAAATTTAATGACTGCACTATCGGTTTGTCAGATTTGCATTAAAAAGGGATTTGGAACTGAGCCAATGCCAAAGAAATGTCACCAGCATACTGATTAAATGATTATTTTGAAACCAGTTGGAGTTTAATTTACTAGAGAATAACAGACTTTTTTTTTTACATCAACTGTAATCTATGGAAAATGCACAGATTTCTCCTGTTGACTGGTCTAATCAAAAGTTCTTGTTTTATACTTGGTTATAATATTTTGCTGCAGCAGTACCTGGTGCGGGCAGCTCCAGCTTTGCCCTCCTGAGCTCCGTCATGGACGCCTGCAGCTGCTCGATCACAAAGTCGTCCTCGAAGAAGAAATCTTTGGACAAAGTCATCTGCAGAAACTGCACCAGCTCCTCCATGGGCAGCTTCATCAGGTGCTCTGCAGATCACACACACACACACACACACGAATAAGACTTTTTACTAGTGTTTTGAGAGGTGGACACCAGTTGGTATCACTTCGCAGAGGAACCAGTCTTACTCTTGTGCAGTTTGAGGATAGTGTAGGACATGGCAGGCAGCACTCTTTCCCCCTCCAAGATGTAGATGTCCCAGATCCTGAGGGTCAGCGTGAAGGGAGTCTGACCACAAGCAGAACAAAAGGTTAGAAGATCCTCTTATTATTTTCACTCTGTGCTTCTTGTAGACATATTTTATTGCTTCAGCTAACACTGGCCATAAATTACAAAGCTGGTAATTTATCTATATTTTTGTCACTGTCAGGAATTGCCATGAAAAGACCAAACTCAGCCCCAAGCCCAACAGTTCTTATTGAAGATGTAAATCTTTAATAACTCACAAATGTGTAGTTAAACTTAATCAGGGCTCACTTTAAAGAAGCTCCAACTATTTCAACTTGTGGATCTTCTAAATCTCTAAATTCCCTCTTCTACTAAAGCACACTGTTAGAAACACAAAATAAACATTTCATGCAATACTAGGACCTACTAAGGCTGCCATTACTTTGTGTGTGCAGTGGACTCAGGCTCAGTGACGGGTCAGAGTATACAAAGCATAAAAAAGGGTGCACTGTGCCGCTTTTTGTTGTGACTGTGAGTCAAAGGGAAACAAGGTCAGAAAAATGCTAGTTTTCAAATGAGCCACGGCAGTTCTCTCCTGATGCCTTTTGAGCATTTAGTCGACCACAGGAGCTGCAGGTATCGACGACACCTAAAACCAAACGCCCCTCGGACACACTGTATGCAAAACTGGAATTTCAGGCAAACCTCACCGTTTCACAGCAGTTAACGGCTGTTTACAGGCTGTGAAGTCAACACTTACAGGTGCCAGAAACTGTCAGAAACAAAACATATCTGCAGAGGTGGTTGGTTGCAACCTTGACGGTCTGGCAGGAGTGTGAATGGCTCTTATTAGAATCTGAATGGGAGCAGCCCACTGGCAGAAACCAGCAAGAAAAATCACTTATGATTGGTTGGTAGAGCTGCCCTTGTAACATTATTATTATGGTTGTTGTGCACCATTAATAAGCCTGCAGTTACTGAAGACTAAATATTCATGTTACTGGGATCTTGTGGGTTGAACTACAATCAGTGATTGAGCATTTGTAGCTGCTCACCCCCAAAGTTCTGTAACTCAAAGGTCAGTGACCTGGACCTCCACAGCAACTTGCATTGCTGCTTACTGACGATAATCAGCACGCAGTCATGTACTTTTCACGGAGTGACAGCGAGTGCAAACAGCTTTAAGAAAAGGTGAAAGACGGGAAATATTAGATGGTTTCCTGCTGAGCTGTAAACCACAGGCTCTGAAAGTAAACCAACAGTCATGGCTCAGCAGCCTGTAAGCGTTCAATGTTCATGTCAGACGCAGCCACACGCTGCCTTGCAGATATTCCTGATGTGGTAATTATGGACCACGTTTACATGTGTGAGCATGAAACTGACTTGATACTAATCTCTGACATTACTGTTGGAGGAATTTGTTTTATTATGAATCATCATCATCATCTTGATTTTATCACCGTTTGATCCTTTAACAGCTGATGACAGGAAGCGGAGCTCTTTATGCAGCGACTGCTCCTCAATGCCAGTCGAAAAGGAGACCGTTTGTTACAGACACTCTCGCTTCCTCGTCCCTGTGATCGTCTTCATGTTGATGCATGATTTGAGTAATGTCCACTATGGTTTCCTCTTCGGTTACAGTCAGGTTCAAATTGAAAAGGTTGAACAGATTATACATTTATCTGTAGGGACTGTTAGTACCATTTGATGCCACTACCCAGGCTGCAATCAACAACGTCAGCCTATGACTTAAAGATGAAGTTACTGCTCCATCATTTCCCACCACAGGAGATGGATCCACATATTTGATTTGGCACAGATTTTTACATCGAACGTCCTTCCTGGTGCAGCCCTCACATTTATCCGGGCTTGGGACCGGCAGCAGAAGGGTGGGTTTGTGTTTCCTCCTGGTTGTGAACCGGTGACCTTCGTGTGTTGAGCGAATGTGCTAACCACTACACTATGGAAACACCCAGCCTATGAGTTAAAGGGTTTTTCAAATGATCACAAAACTAAGACATCAATGTTCTTTAAACTGCTGATGTCAGTGTCAATAAAACAACCTTTTAAAGGTTCTGAGATCATGGATTGCTTGGACTTGTACTCACTCTGTCCAAAAAGCACTGGAAGAACCACTTCATGGTGTAGAGACTGGTGAACACCTCTTGGTTGTCCTGCAGCAAATAGAAAATCGCTTTAGTACATTGAGCTGTGTAACAGTGACAAAGGGAGAATTAACTTTGGTGTGCCTTTTCTATCTTTCTCCAGCCACCTCTGAGGTATTAGAGGTTTCATTTCTGGCATTATGACCGGCTGATACATTATTCACCACTTGTTTCATTATTAATTGCCACAGTGGAGTTGTGTGTCTCACCAGGTGCTGTTTCAGTTTGGGCATCATCTTCTTGAGGATGCGGTCATGGTGCTCTTGGAAACGCATCAGCTTCGGGAAACCGGGGACAAAAAACCCTGAACGTGTGGAAAGAAGGCATGTTATATAGTTACATGTCTTTAAGACTTAAGACTATAAACATTCGGACATATCTATGTGTAACACTGAAGCAATCTGAGAGCGTTATGAGCTCACTGCTGCAGCATGTGTGCTGCTAATTTGTCCCGAGTGCTCCTTCACTGATAATTTTATCATGTGCTCGATAAGACTGGAGGAGGTCCAAAGGCACAAGTCTCTAAAGGTCATTTCAGTGCAGAAACAAGAGTCAGATACTCTGTGGTCAGGTTCCTTTTTTTAAGTAAATGTCAAAATGCTAATTTGGTAGCTGCGGTCAGCAGACGGCGTGCCTCAACCTGACATACCAGATGGTTTGTCACCATCTGAGAAGCTCTTTGTGGAAACTGAAAAAAAGGCCAGGCAGATGATGTGATGAACCCTCTGTCTGCAACGGAAATTTTAGGTCAGGAAATTTAGGCGTGATGTGCAAAGATGGTAATTAGACAAAGTGGAGCAGATAACAAGACTCTGCTTACACCAAGGGTTTCGTAAAGTTTTGATGTTTGAATGCCAGCATACGTAACAAGCGAGGAGTGGACTGAGGAACACTGAATGCTTATAGGCTAACGACTTGTGATTGTTAAGTTAATAATTTACAAAATAAACTTTGTTTTATTCAAAATTGACTTGAAACTAGCGGTTAAACCCATAAAATCATCAGGAAAGTGTTTACTGAGGTTACAGAGCGAGGGAGAAGTAGGGTCATTTTCCCATAGACTTCCAAAGAACCAGCATTTTTTTTTGCAACTACAGCAGTCACCCCCTGGTGGCCATTAAAAAAAAATGCAGGTTTAAGGCATACTGTGTATTTTTAGGCAGGAAAGCTCTGCACACTGTTTGGCTCCAAGTAATAATTGAACCCATAAAACATTCACACTAAAGCACCCGTAGGATCGAAACGTGGCTTTTGTATAAATATTCTGAAGATTAACGACAACTTGGAGCCACACGGTGTGCAGACATTTCCTCATTTTTTTGCAGCATATTGTTTTTGGTCTGGCACCTAACACATCCAGTCACCTTTTGTGCTCATTTATAGTTTCTTTTTAACCATCAGTGGGGTGGCTGTTATGTTCCTTGACGCCAGCTGTATTTGTCAGTGTTGCGAAGGTTTAGTCGGCTATGATGATGATGAGAACAAAAGAGTTGGAATGAAAGCGAAATATTTTTTTTTCCTGCTCTGCATAAAGTATTACCACAGGGTGCACTTTGAGAACCCTGCGCCTACAGAAACGAGTGTATACGTTACCGTGCATGGCGTGCCTCTGCCCAGACAGCAGTTTGACGAGAGCCCAGAAGGCATCCTCTTCATTCATGTAGATCAGCAGCAGAGCTGTGATCTGACTCATGCCCTGGCAGTAGCCCACCTCCTGCAAACACACATCAGTCAGCTGGGCTGAAATAACAATGGAGCCATTCTTCTTTCTTTTCTTTTCTAAAGGTTTAACATTTCTTTATTTGAGGTATAACATGATGTGTGTCAGCACTTTAAATTACAGCTTGGTAATAACATGGTTATAGTGGGGCAGCTATTTGAGGAGGTACTAACAAGTAATAACTTGGTATTAAAATGAGTATAGCTCAGTAATGTGAGACTGACATGTATGGAACAAAGGGTAATAATAATAATTTGGGGAAACTTAAAGACATCTAGTGATAATACAGTAATGTTTTGGTAACAATATAGAGACTTTGCAGTTTATTAAGACTCTCGTCTCTGACACCAACTACTTTACTGCAACCACAGCTTTGGTGGTTACTCTTCTGTGGCTGTGCTTCTCTTACACACCGGGAGAGATTTGCTTCCTAAAATAAACCCTCTAATGTAAGTCTGACTGAGTCATTCACACAAGTGCGGTTAAGATGTTTAGTTTAGAAACTCTGAAACTGCTGAGGAATTAATTCTTAACTACTAGTTTGTTGTCTCTTTCTGCTGCTCCTCCTCTCTTCTCTGCTTTCTGAAGGTTTTAGAGAACGTTCCCTGTACCTTGAATCTCAGGTTTTTCCTCAGTTTGTTGCTGGCCTGATGGATTCACTGCAGTTTGGTGCTCTAATATGAAAAAAAGTTCCCACTGCACCCACCTCAGAATCACCTGTTTTTAAATGTAGAATCACTTGAGTATATTTAATTAAGCCAAGCAAACTTTTACACTCACACTATGGAAATTTTCAGTTAGAGTTATCAGACTCTGGCTTTGAATTGTGACCTGTGGAGTGGGTTTCTAACGGTTTTTAGCAGAGCCCAGCTGTGCTTTTCAGCCCTGAATATTTCACGCAGATGTGTCCTGTACTTATGAAGTTATGAGGGCTCAAAAGTGCTGGAAAAATAACTCAAATTAAAAAGTGCAAACCTTCAATTCCCTTATGTACTTTGAGGGCCTGCAACTCTGAAAATATTCATAGTATGAAGGTAAAACTTTGCATGGCTTCACTAAATATACTGAAGTTATTGTACAAAAAGGATTCATTTTTCATGTAATGATCCTCATGATATTTTGTGTACAAACTGATTACCACATATGTCAGTGACATTTCATAGTGGTTTACCCAACTAAATTTTTTTATTCATTATTTTACGGACAACAGTGAATTAATACGATTAAGTAATAATCAGTAAACAGTAACTGTGTTGTGAAAATCTGGCACAATGTTTTAAA
>VVAS01115482.1:0-10187 GCA_015103295.1 Ptychochromis oligacanthus
AGCCCTCATATGAGCCGCAGCCTGGCTGATATTAGCAGATTACTACAGTCAAGGAGAGGCTTTAGCTTTGAGGAGGCAAAAAGAAATGGACATTTTCTCTTGGTTCAGGTTGCATTCAAATCTATTGCATTGCAGCTGCATCCAGACCAGTCATGCGTATTTCATGTTTCACACATTTGAAAGCTCAAAGCAGATGTAATTATGTAAGCATTTATTTCTTACATGGAGAATTTCACTCTCCGTCAGTGTTACCCCTTAATTTTTCCTGCTGTTCGTTTCCAGCATATTTGTTCAATATTCAACTTACAGTGGGAACAAATTAGCATTTGCTTGATGAAAAATGCCTTTCGACTGCATTGTGATTAATATAGGGATCTTATGTTGTTCAAACAGCACTATTAATGGATAAACCCCTCTGTTAAATCCTCCTTTGCTATTCTTTCGAAGGATCCGTGGATCCTTGCTCTATCATGTGAATATATACCTGCATAAAAACTCTTCAAAGAATACATCCAAACTGGCATTCATGGGTTGAATACAGGAGTGTCTATATTTCTTACTTATTTCTTATTTCTGCATTGGATTAAAAATAGCTGGAATTGTGGATAATAAGTCAGGGATCGGGGGATGTAGCGGGGGTTAGTGGGGTAAAAATGCAAAGGTTAAAAAAGAGAGAAATAAGCCAATAAATGCAGGCAGCAGCCCTGAAGAAGGGGGAGGGGGTTATGTAAGAGGAGGCAGTTGGTGGTGCTGTCAAAGAGAGAAGCAGGAGAGGCACTGACACTGTAGACAAGCATCTGTCCCTCCATCTCTTAAAACAGGCATGTGAATGGCCTATATATGTGCTCCCCTTCCTGTGGACGGGCTATAGCACGGCATGGGTAGAAATGCACACCCACCATAGCCCCCACCCTCCCAGCCCTCCTCACCGTTGCTCATCCTAGCTGGGGAAAAGTGAATGTTCCCCCTCCCCCACTACCTATACACAGCCAGAGAGACCAGGGCAGTAACACACACGCCCAACAACCTTATAGCTTTTAGAACAACTCGTGTTTTTGGGATGCTAGCATGAAAAGCAATCACCTTGCACAGTCATTCAGAATTGTATGAGCTGGCTTTTTATAGCTGGATCATTGACATTTTTAAATGGCTCCTGTAGCTATGAACATTTCATGTATGTGTGAGGAAATCATTAGACACCCCAAGACATAATTATGGCATATTAATTTGTTTTTTCTCTGTCATCTATTTAGGAAATGATTGTGTTGCTTTTGTCAAGAGCTTGCTAGTTTAATTATGGATGATTTCAGCTGGGATTATAAGAACATTCTTTAAAACAAGGGCTTTTGAATTTAAATCTGAGAAAAATAGAGACCTCAGTCTACTGGGAGCATCAGTCAGAAAGCTCCCCCCGCGGGCTTCAATCTGTCTTTGTGTGTTCTCCAACTCTGTGGCTATGATTAGCTTTAAATATTAATTGGATTTTACTTTATTTATTAGCATCAAGATTTAGTCCAGAATGCTTTGCCAGACCTGTTGTTTATCACAGGCCTCTGTAGTGGTTGTAGTGTTTTAAATTAATGCACAGATGTGGTGGGCGTTCCATGTCAAACACTCCCATAGGTGATTACGACTCGAAAGCCTTCAGGCCTTGATCCGAAATGTTTGCGCATATGTGTGTTTGTGTGTCTTTTACAGTCGCATTGATTTATCGGTGTCATTGGTTTGTACATCTGTCTGATGAGATTTTGTTCAGTCTGATTTGATTTGCCGTTCCTGTGACAGCAACCCAGAGAGTATTAACGGATGGGATTTGCGTGTGCTCCACGTCCAGAGGTCTTGAGCTGGATCCTCTGTTGCGATCTTGAAATGCTCAGTCTAAAGCTTGGAATTTTCTCATCAAATCAAGAGAGATTTATCTATGAGCTTGTCTAAGAAAAAGGGCAAGCAGTGTGTAATCTGGATTAAACAGCGTTCACTATATCCATGTATTTCCTTAGAAATCTGGCATGAATGGTAACACCAAGATGGATGACATTTTTCATCATTACGCCTGCAGGAGCAATTACTGTCTCTGGTCCAGTTTAATGCAAAATTACCACACGGTTGTTTTTTAAGTCTCAAGTGCAACCCTATTGTTAAAAGAAGTTGTGAACCTTTGCAATGCTTTGCAAATAATTTAGGCCACATATTTAATTAAAAAACTAGTACAAAGGAAACATAGAGAAAGTTCACTGCGTTTTATTGTGTTTTGAAAAATATAAGCTTATTTTCAATTTGATGCAAGCAGCATACTTCAACAAAGTTGGGACTAGGGAATGTTTCCCACTGTGTTGCATCACTTCTTCTTTTAACTACAGCATTTGGGAACTGGATAGACCAGTTGGTATAGTTTTGAAAGCAGAATGTTTTCTGTTTTGTGAATAATGTAGGATTTTGGATGCTCAACATTTCGAGACCTCCTTTATCTCACATTTTGTTTCATAATGCGCCAAATATTGGTGAGTACAAGTAGGTCTGGAATACAGGCAGTTTAGCTTTAACTACAGAGCCATGCTGTTGTAACATCTGCTAAAAACAAACATTGCCTGGCAGTGTCTTACTGAAATAAGCAAGGCCTTTCCTGAAAAAAACATCTGGATGGCAGAAAATGTAAACTGGTATATATATTGTTCTACATTAACGGTGCCTTCAAGGATGTGCAAGCTATCCAGGCTTTGTGCCCTAACCCCCCCATCACTGATGCTGGTTTTTGAACTGTTTACTGTTTACTCTGTGTCATCCATCATTTCCAAAAAGAATTTCAAACTTCCACTCATCATCAGACCCCAGGAGATTTTTCCATTTGGCTTCAGTTAATTTTAAATGAGGACCTAGAGAAGGCGATGGCATTTTTAGATCTATTCATGCTTTTTTCTTTCCATGGTAGATTTTTTAATTTGGCGCTACAAACTGCCTTTACTGTTTTCAGGAGTGTTCCTGATCCCATGCAGTTATTGTTGATGAAGTGCTGCCTGTGAGCCCAGAGATTACAGCCATTAAGTAGTTGGGTTTTTTTTTTTTACTTGTACCTTGCCTTCAGAGACATTATGTACCTTGTTACTGAAATTCCTACAAATTCTTTGTAATTTTAAGCTATTTGTCCAAGCACTCTTTCCCAGAATAGTTTACCATCTTTACTTCTGAAAGACTTTTTATATTTAACAATTTTAGTAACATATTGCAGATTAACTTGTGAGGGTTTTTTCATTTGTTTGTTTTTTAGAACTACATAACTTCTTCTGTCTTTTATTACCCATGTTCCAGCTGTTTTAAAATGCGTTGCTGGCATCAAATTCAAAGTGAGTATATATACATTTTTCAGAAAAGAGCAAAAAGTATCAATTTTTAAAAAAAATTTAATCTCTTATTAGCTGCTATTTTCAAAGAAATATGGGTTTTAATTATTTGCAAATCATTGTATTTCTGTTTTTATTTACATTTTACAAAACATCCCAAACTTTTTTGAAATTGGTTTGCGAAAGAAGTAAATTTGCTTCTTTCCTTCGTCTGATATCTGAGTCAGAAAGACAGATTCCCATCTTAGGTTGCAAGACAAGAGCCTTCATCAGCTTTCATCAACTGGTACTAACGTTTTAAGTCATGAGGTCAGGAAATCTTAACCTTACTTGGTACTTGATGCTGTTGCTGTTTTTTTTATTTGCTGGTTTGAACATTTTAGTGCTACTTGCTATAGAGCGCTTTATTGTGTTTTATGCCATAGTTTTAACACTTATGAAAGAATATCATGTATCATTAAAAATATAAAACCCTACCTATTTGGTTGTCCATGGCCACTCCACAGTGATGTCAGTGCTTTTAGACATTGCTTTTTAGGTTCAGTGTTGAATTAACATTTCACCTGAAGACCTTTCTTTCCTAGGCTGTTATTCCCTCTCTCCCACACTCACCCCAAGCAGCATTTTTAAATTTAGTAGGAGGCAGAAACAGGCAGATATAGTGTACTGGTAATTACTCTTTGAAATCTGTCAATACTGTAGCTCAGGTCCTGTATTCGTTTTAACATTGTGAAATGTTTTGAAACCTGCTACAAGCAAGGGCTCCAATTTTTAGTGCCTTTGCTGTGTATTGTAGCATCTTCCTCACCCATTTGGAGTCACAAATTTATCTACAACTCGCAAGAAAAAGTTTGGAATTACCAGCATTTATGTAGTGTGATCTTTATCTAAGGCACAACTAAATTAAGAAAAAAATACAGTTTCTTGTCTTGAGTGCACTAAGTAATCCCTCACAGTCCAGGCTGGAAAAGTAAGTGAACCTCTATGCGAAAAGCTCAGTTGTTCCAGTGAACTTGATGAGTTCGAAGTGTGGCTTGATAGGTTGGGTTTTGTTGTAGCCACAGGCTAAACAGACATTTTCAGAAACTAGAACATATTACATTTCAATTCTTTTTCCATTTGGATGTTCCAAAAAGGCAAAACAAAATTCTAGAAACTGAGGTAGTTGTTAACCAAACCCTACCCTAAGTCTAGATGGGCTGCCGGGGACCTGGTAGGTATTAAGAGATTATATAAAGCCATGCAAAATGTGCTCTTCTTAAGAAATAATGGTGTGAACCATGTTTCAATCACAATTTTACAGGACCTTACAAGATGCACTATAGAGATCCCCACAGCTGGAAAGGCCACAAAAGTGTTTCTTAACCTCATTGTTCATCATAGATCCACAATAAGACAAAACGTCTACAAATGGAGGAAGCTCTTGCTACTCTGCCTAGTGTGGGCGTCCTGCAAAGATCACACCAAGAGCACAACATGCAAGCGCGAAAGAGGTGGAAAAGAACCCATGAGTAACAGTAAAACACCTGCAGAAATCTGTACAACTTTATATTTGTTTATGTGTCCACTATAAGAAAAAAAAACAACACCTGGATATTCCACAGTGCTTCTGGGAAAATGTTCTGTGAACAGATGAAGCACAGTATAGGGAGCGTCATGGCTTGGGGCTGTTTTGCTAGCTCAGAGTCTGGATGCCTTGCAATCACAGAGGGTATTTAAGTTCAAAGTTGTATAAAAAAAATTAACAGGAAAATGCCAGAACAGCAGTCCATGACCAGATGTTTAGGACAGCCTGGTGGATGGAAAGAGACAATGACCAAAAGCACACAAGGAAATACAAATAGGGTGGTTGAAAGGAGAAAATGTATGTTTTGGAATGGCCAAGTCATGATTTTAACCCAATTGAGATGCTGTGGCATGGCCTGAAGAATGCTGTTCAAGCAAGACATCCCAGAAATACTGATGAATGGAAAGATGTTTGTGGGAAGAAAATTCTCCCTTATGTTTGTGTAAGTTTCATAAGCGGAAACATCAGATGGAGGTTGTTGCTGATAAAGGAGGTTCAAGTTGAGATTCTACTACTTTTTCAGCCATCACTGTGAGTGATTACTCAGTGTGTTCAAAAAATATATGGAAAGTACAAATGCCTGTGTGCTATTTTAATCTGATTGTGTCATAATATATATAACTGTGAGTTAGATCACATTTTATGAATAATGTAGAAATCCTGTTAGAGTTCGCAAACATTTTCCTCCAACACCCAGGAGGTGCAAATGTTTGAAATTTACTACCTAAATTATTACCTCATAGTGATCAGTTTAATGCAAGTAGAATACTTGCATTAGGTCATCTAGCCAAACTATGAGTGCTGTAAACCAAAAAATATAAAGTCATCAGGAGATATAAAAGATGTAGTCTTTCTTAGATGCATTACTAGGGATGCACTGATATATCGGCTGAAGATTGGTATTGGCTGATACTGCCCTTGTTGATTTCCATCAGTCTATCTATATAAGATTTACAAGACATTTACAAGTGGTAGCCACCAACATTTATCTGTGGTGTCACATTATTTTTGTGTTGAATAAATTTTTATAGTGTTCTGAAGAGCTAAAGGACATTTTTTCAAAGAGGAATTCAGTGTTGGAACAAAAGGTAGAAACAAACAAACAAAAAGAAAATCAGCATGGACAACTGGCTAAATTGTTATCTTAAAGACTGGTATTGACCCAGTATTGGTGCAACTGTCCTTTTTTGGATTAGTATTGTTTTCTTTTGTAGTTCATGGAAAAAACAGCAGAATTTCAAGAACTAAAGTGTTGCTTTTTTATCATCTTGATGAGCTGCAACCATGTTCCAGCTTTTTGTAAGAGCTACAAGACTTTCCACGAGGAGACCATATTATCAAGCAGTATATTGAAAACTGTTTCTGATGTGTGATACAAATGTGCAAATTCAGCATTCCAGGACCACAATTTGTTGCACCAAGCTTTCACTTTGTTGCACATTTCAAGGAGCAGCAGCTGCTGCCTCTTAGCGGTGTTTTAGTGTTTAATATTTCACCCTCGATTGCTCACATGGCAAAATGATAATATAGGGAAGGAGAACAACATTTAGGCTGATAAACAAGTTCCTGCTACAATGTGAATGAAAAGGAACTTTTTTGCAATGATGCACAGATGTTTGGTTCCATTTCTTTTGTACTTACAGCTGTGGTATTTGCCAATGTATGCAGAGTAAAAGATCAAATTTGAAGCATTTTCCATTTGGAAAAAAAAGGGATTAAAAACACTGCTACAGACTGCAACAGACAGACTGTCTCCTATACCCATATACACATAGAGTGTAAGCACATACACCCACACCATTACCCAAAAACACAGTGTTCTCTACCCACGAGATGCGAGGGTAAAGAGGGGACGGTGAACCACGGGAAATGCACTACATTACAAGGGAAACAAGGTGTACTGCAATATTTATGTGCACTTTGACAAAAGTTAGCTTTTTATACGCTGTAAAAGAGGGTAGGGACAGAGCGCTGGAGAAAAGGCTAGTCAGACATTGACGTCAGCAAACTGTGGAGACGTTGACAAGCCAGCCACCATTATAGGAGATGAAGACCTGTGATATAGCACGGCTGTAGTTCTGACCCAAAAGCTGAACTGTGTTTAATCCCACCTCCTACACCTCTCTTAAAAGCCTCCACTCAGTTGCGTTGTTGTTTTTTAAATTTATTTTATTTATTTATTTATTTTTTACCTTTGTGCTGCGTTAACAGGCTGAATCAGCTTGTACTCTTTTCTCTGGAATCAGAGGAATTTCTTGTGTCCTCTGCCAACACAGATTTAAGCTCATCAAGTGGTTTACTCATTACCGCATCTAGTCTTCAGCTATGTGATGTATGTAGAGGCTTTTGTGCAGTGTTACAGGTGCAGTAGCCTTAGGCTGCAGATCATGTGGGTGGAGGTGTGTGTCCTGCTGGAAGCTGAGGCTGCCGTGCCCCTGTGATCCATATGGTCATTGTCAGAGGCCCTGCCAGTGCTCAGCCCCATATCAGCTCGCCTGTTCCCCTCTCTGGCACTCGCTGCCAGCCAGGGGAGGAGAGGAGAGAAGAAAAGAGAAGGGAGGGGAATGCTGTTTGTTTGTTTGCTTGCCTGTTTTGTTTTATTTAGGGGTTTTTGCTGATCACAGTAGAGACTGGCCTAGAAATGTGACTGTGCTGTGCAGGGCAGACTGGACGCCTGAATCAGCGATGGAATGAGGGACACTGGCCTTTTGATAGAATGAGAGATGGATTTTAAATGCTGTACCACTGTAGCTGTTTATTAAAAGAATCAAACGTTGTGATAGACTGTATGTACAGATTTAAAAGCTTCTTTTTTTTTTTTGCTTTGATGCTAGACTTCTTTTAGTAAGAATGTGCTAACATCCTCAGCAAAGTACACCAGTTCCATCACCCACATGCTGCAATGGAATATGTGTATATCCAATCAATATCAGTGAAGAGCTAGTCCCTAAGCCTTCTGACTCCTCTTCATTTTTGTGGGGGTGTGTGGGTGCTTTCAACAGTGCTTGTGCTTTTATTGCTTTTATTCAACCGCCATATCAGCTGTTATTTTGGTAACACTTTACAATAAGGTACACAAAACCCTGAGTAGTCCAACCAATGAAACAGGAGATAACTGCTGAATAGTTACAACAGTTCACAGTAGTTTAGAATCAGTGATTAGAATAAGCAAGATAAGCATCCTGGTCTGCATTCGCTGTTGGAGAAATTATGTTGCCTTGCTGTTGTCTTGATGAATTTCTTAAGTACAAATTTAGGTGTACAGCAACTTAGTGATGCCATACCCAGGGTTCTTTTCTAAAAGGAATATTGTTTCAATCCTCTAATTATTTCCAGTCACTTCTATTTTTCTGTTTCTAAGATGCTCCTAATGATACCCATACTTCCTGCTCAGGTCTTTTAAATTAAAAGCCCTCCTGTGGCTCCAAAGGCTTAATTACTCCCTAACTAAATAGACTTTTATTTTGATATACCTGCAAGTCGTGCTCATTTAGAGTTATTCATTTTTATTCAATACAATTTGAGGGAGTAGAAACGGTTGATATTAGTAAATGAAAAGAGTAATACTGATAGTTGAAAATTTGACACCGTTCTTGTATGATGGAGCACAAAGGAAATGGAAGGAAATTTAATCCTATCTATTTATTACAGTACAAGTAATTGTCAGTGTTTTTACCTGGCCTTTTCAACTTAATGAAAATATTCAGGACTTGAATATTTCTATTACTAATACAAACACATTGCAAATTTCAAAATACTTGTTCAATACTGTACTTTAAAGAGCAAAAAAGGTCTTTTAATAAATCCCTTTTTCCTATAACAAAATAAGCTGAAATATTAAATGTTGCATAAATTAAATACTCTAAGAAAAAGTGAATAGATTAAGTAAATAAGTAGATGTGTATGAATCTGCTTTATGGCTCATATTTCAGATTTGTCTTCTGGTACCAAAGGAAGCACTGAGTTTTGATACTTGGCTTCATAAACACACACCAAGTTGATCAAAATTTTAAATTAATCAAATTCAGTACTACTTCTACTCCTGTCCATTTCTCTAAAAGGTTCCTTTAAACAGTTATATAGGTTGTATAGTATTTGATATAGTTTTCAGGAAGTATTTGATATCGGTTGCTATTACCTTTACTGATTTGTTCCTCACTCATTCATGGTTAAGTTAGGAATATTTATGATTTCATTTCCGTATTTTTTTACTGTGTTCTCTTTGCCTTTATGTATGTATGCTATATATATATATATATATGGAGCTCCATGTATATAACTAATTATAGCACTAAGAGTTGATTGCTAAGTAATTTAAATCATACTTTACTGGAAATTATCTGAGCTGCACTTAGTGACAAGAATTCACGTTTCCATCATACAGAATAATGAATATTTTTTCATCTGTGTTCCATTTTCTGTGTGTGTGTGCGTGTGTGTGTGTGTAGGACATTTGGCAAAGCAGTGCATTTCTTACCATGTGTAGCTGCTCTGAGTGCCATCTCTGTCTAATGCATTATCCAAGCAGCCCTTCAGCCATTTGGTCTGGCCTCTCATTTGTGTGTGTGTGTGTGTGTGTGTGTTGTTTTTCAGTGTTCTTCATTTCTATCATCCCCCTCCTGTCTCCCACTGCCCTTCTCCTCCTCTGCTTTTTCTTTTTTCATGCATCATACGAATCAAAGGTTTCATCTTGGGGTGTAGAGCAGTATTCGGAGAGGATGCAGTAGCATCTCCAGACCAGTGCAACGGTATGATTAGTGCAGTGATATTTGTATGTATTGCTGCACCGAAATACAGTCTTTGTCCTTTATTGATTGTACCAACATCTTTAACTAACAAATGTCATCTTTTTTCTAAATTCTTCTCACCAGCACAAAAGATGAGGTTGTAATGACAGTGCAAACAAGCCTGAGTAATCCCACACACTTTTAATTTCAACATTAGGTGAAAACAAAATGAAATATCATAATCAGAAGAATGACTTATATTTTGGCCCATATCTAACAAATTATGTTTGTAATTAATATATTATCATAAACAATGGAAACAACCATTAAAAAAAGAACCATGTAAAAAAAAATCCTTTAATAAATTTTTACAGCTGAACTTTTTATTTTTTATTTGTAGGTCTAGTTTCCCTCAAAGGTAGCTAAATCTCAGGCTACATAACTCAGCATTAATCTTAATAACCGTGATAAATGTGTCCGGGTTTGGATTTGTGTGTACATAAACTTAGAATTTTTTGAAGATGTGCTCAAAAGAAACTCCAAGTGTAGCAGCGA
>VVAS01115499.1:0-10191 GCA_015103295.1 Ptychochromis oligacanthus
ATCACCCCTCCACCACCGTGCTGACAGTTGGTATGAGGTGTTTGTGCTGATATGCTGTGTTTGGTTTTCTCCAAACGTGGTGCTGTGCATTATGGTCAAACATCTCCACTTTGGTCTTGTCTGTCCAAAGGACATTGTTCCAGAAGTCTTGTGGTTTGTTCAGATGCAACTTTGCAAACCTAAGCTGTGCTGTCATATTCTTTTTAGAGAGAAGAGGCTTTCTCCTGGCAGTCCTTCCAAACAAGCCATACTTGTTCAGTCTTTTTCTAACATTTAACAGGCCTGTAGAGTCTGAGATGTAGCTCTTAGGTTTTTGCAATTTCTCTGAGCATTGCACAGTTTGACCTTGGGGTGAATTTGCTGTGACGTCCACTCCTGGGAAGACTGTGGCATTGTGTTAACACACACCTGAATGCTCCAGACCAGCAAACTGCCAAAACGTCTGCTTTTATAGAGGTGCTCACACTTGCTTATGATCAGTTAATCAAGTGGATTCGATTAGCAGTACCTGGCTGCTACTTACCCTCTTAATTCCCATGAAAGCAGTAAGGGTGTACTGCATGGAGTCCTTTTTCACATGACTGTATATGTGTGTTAAACAATCTCTGAATCACATAGTCACCATATAATGGATAGAACTTAACTAAAATACTACTCAGCTTTTGTTTCACCTCATAAATCATAAAAAGAAATGATTGTGTTGATCTTGCAGTGAGACATGGGACAGTTATCAGCAGGAATCGTTTGCTGTGCAGGCTATGTGCTATTCAGTCCTTCAGTATGAGAAGCAAAAGATGCTTTTGTGTAAGAACAAAAACTTCACTGTATAACACACTGAGGTGACAATAAAACTTGTTTAGCTAAGCTCTTCTAATGATGTGGTGGCTCTGTCCACAGGAGTTTACAGCAAGCAATCTCGTGCACACGATCCTGAACACAAGTTATTCTTTGCAGAGGAGAATTTTTGTGCTCAAGATAAAATAAATGAATAAATAAAGAAAAAAAAAAAGAAAAGAAAAGAAAAGAAATCACCGTTTGAGACTCCAGCAGCTCTATAGAAGTCCCTGCTATTGTCAGCAATGGTATAGGGTCACCAAGTTGAATGTGATTTTAGTGCAAGGAAATCTGTGACCCACAATATTTACAGACATTGCAGGACTGCTACATGAAAATTACCAAGAATGACATTGTTATTATTTTTTTCTTTTCTTCTATCAAAATTGGAACAATGTATGCACCATAACAGGGCTGTGATAAACACAAAATTCCCAGTAAGTATTTTCTGGGAGTAATTTGCACACAGAGATGCTCACACACGAAAAAACCTGCTTTTGTTAATGAGAAGAACATTACTTCCAGTCATTCACAGAGAATCCTCACCCTGACCAAAAAACAAGTCTTAAACTTAAACTATAATGATTTACTGTATGTTGTGGGAATCGGATGTTGTCTCAATGGTCTGGCTGTGGCTGATGTGGAAAACAGAGTGCACACACACACACACACACACACACACACACACAAACAATACATAAACATGAGCACAGATACACTCACAGGACTCTTAATCTTCCCTGTTCTCACACATGCACACATTATCTCAGTGTCTTCACTGTCTCAAAGGGCATGTGCAAGGAAAACACATTCAAACAGAATATGAACACACATACACTCTGAGAAGCTGCGAAGACTGGTGAGCGCCTTGAGCACTTGGAAAGCACTTGCTGTAAATCCACACTATTGTTATGTTTGGCAGTGATCTGTGCTGGGCCGGAATTACACGACAGCACAGGCATATCCCAGTGTGTCTCTCTGTTTTTTCTTCCTTTTTTTTAATGTGATACAGAGACACACACACTGTATGAGCATTCAAACCACACACACACACACTGATTTAAGCTTCTTAGATAGATATATAGATAATGCTATTCATAGTTCTGCTGCTCGGTTTTTCTGTTTCCTTTTCGTTTGCTGTCTGGGGGCTCTCAAGAGGCATGAGTGTGTGAACATGTGAACAAATTCCTGCTCGGAATCAATGACACTCACAGGGTCAGAGTTCAGTTACTTATCTCTCTCTCTCTATCTTATTATCGCTGCCTCCATCTTACAGCTGATGTGTATTAATGGTTGCTACATAACAACCAGCTCCTTTACCACTTCAGTTACTCTGCTTACGGCTGTGTGTGCACGTGCACGTTTGTATGCACGCACAGTGTGTGTTTTATTGTGGGCTTTTCGACGTTTGGACTGTGATTTGATTTTTCTTTGCCCCCTGCTGCAGTATTTTACAGCTAAACAATAGGACCAGTCTGTGTTTAATCTTCTGCACCAGGCCTGGCTTGGTTCTCTGATCCACAACTCTGTTGTTTTAGTTCTCATAAGACGGTTTTCAGCCACAGCCTGCGGCTGATCTCAGTAAAAAGCTCTATCAATACTTGTTCAGCACCAAATGGCACACAGACAAAGTTACTGACTTAGTGTTTCAGAACTAACGGGGGGTTTCTGACAGGAGTTAGTGGAGACCAAAGCAGATTTAAAAGCTTAGCTTGAATATTGGACTTACATTAAACAGATGACTGGAAACATTACTCCAAAATACAACCCTAATTCCAAAAAAGTTGGGATGCTGTGTAAAATATAAATAGAAACAAAATGCAATGATTTGCTACTCTCATAAAGCCATATTTTACTCACAATGGAACATAGAAAACATATCAAATGTTTAAACTGAGAAAATGTGACATTTTGTGGGAAAAAAATTGCTCATTTTAAATTTGATGGAAGCAACACATCTCAGAAAAGTTTGGATGGGGTAACAAAAGCCTGGAAAAATAAGTGGTACTAAAAAGAAGCAGCTGGAGGAATATTTTACAACTAATTAAGTTAACTGACAACAGGTCAATTAACCCAAGTAATAAAAAGAACATCTTAGGGAGGCAGAGTTTCTCAGAGGTTCACCAGTCTCCAAAAAAAATGCATCTGCAAATTGTGGAACAATTTCAGAATAATGTTCCTCAGCATAAAATTGTGAAGACTTTGAATATCTCATCATCTACAGTACATAATATAAACAGATTCAGAGAACCTAGAGAAATCTCTGTGTGCAAGGGACAAGGCTGAAAATCAATAATGGATACCTGTGATCTTAGGGTCCTCAGGCAGCACTGCATTGAAAACAGGGAGGATTCTGTCATGGAAATCACTGCATGGGGTCAGGAACACTCCGGAAATCATTGTCTGTGAACACAGTTCATCATGCCATCCACAAAGGCAGGTTAAAGCTCTATCATGCAAAGAAGCAGGCATATGTGAAGATGATACAGAAATGTCTCTTCTGAATGAAAGCTCATTTAAAATTGAGTGAGACAACATGGAAAACTGTTCTGTGGTCAGACAAATTAAAATTTTGAATTCTTTTTGGAAAACATGGATGCCCTGTCTTCCAGACTAAAGAGGAGAGGGATCATCCGGTTTGTTATCAGTGCTCAGTTCAAAAACCTGCACCTCTGATGGTATGGAGGTGCATTATGGAATTATTATGGCAGCTTGTACATCAGAAAAGGCTGAGACTATAGATGCAGAACTACAATAAATAAACATTGACTGGGGAAAAGCAGAGACATATAATAAAATACATACTGCATTTATTTTAAAAGACATTGTAATGGCTTGTCTGATTTCGTGCTTGACTAAACATACATTGTGATTCATGCATTGCGATAGATTTTTAAAGCTTTGTGCTTTCGAACAATGAATTATTCATCAAGGTTAACTGAGGAGTCAGCTGGGTGCTGTCCTACATAAAAGAAGAAGCCCACACCCTGACAAGTATTTGGGATCCTCCCTGTAAATAAGGCAGCAAATTAATTTGACATTAAACCGAAAGTCTACTTTTAGCTCTTTTAAAATATGTATAAGCTGCAGGTCTGTGTTCACATTCTGCACAGGTGTGGCTTTGATTAGTCACCTTGCCATTAGCACCTATTACAGTTAAGTGTGTGAGTGAATTTGAATGGGAAAGTTTGACTTAGTGGATGAAGCCATTATCGCTGTGAGGAATGACATGTTCCCTGTGGAGTGTTTCTGTGCATGTGGCATCCACCCCTCCACCCTGCTGCCTCACCGCCTCTCTCACTCAGTGTCTTTGTCTAACACACACACCGGTTTCCTCTGGGATCCTCATCAGGCTGGTGATCTCCTTCAAGCATCTCCCCTGCTGATCTGCATATCTCTAATCAGCTGAATGTAGTGATAGAAAATTGATAAACCTTCTCCCACCTGTTTGTTACATTTCTGCATGCCAGGGAAAAAACCCAAAAAAACATGCAGGCCACTGACAGCAGGACAACGATGAGAAAAGGACATCTGTAACAATATTAAGCAAGTGAAGAAAAAATGGTGCTGCCAGAGGAAAAGTGGAGAAGAGGCTGATGTGAAAAGAGAGGAAAGATGAGGGACACTTACAAATGGGGAAGGGAGGAATTTCTTGCAAGGGCAGAGAAAAAAGTAGTAGCTGTAAGGAAAACACAGAGAAAAGTCTGAAAAACTAAAAGGATGTGCCTCGTGAAGGGTGGATGAACAGGGAGAGACCGGGAGAGTGGCCGTTTAAAGGTCATGTCTATTACAGAGCCGTGTGCAGAGACATGGGCTACATCCCCTCCTCTTTTCTCTTCCTTATCCTTCACCTCCCTCCATCATTTTCTTTCCACTACCAGTTTCTCCTTTTGTAATATCTCTGTTCTACCCTCATCCTCATTCATTCCTGCCTGTCTATTCTTCATCCTAACACAAACCAGCTCCCTCTCCAGCCCCCTTCCTCCATCTCTCATTCTTTTTCCCTCTATCTCTCTCCATCAGCTTCAAAGCGCTGTCTCTGTGGCAGACCTCGAGGGCACCTGCCTCTTGAGGTGGAATAAAATCATCCGTCCCTTAGTGCCTTTGTCTGTGTGTGTCTGTGTGTGTACAGACTCCTGTGAAGTGCACCCAGGCCCCAGGCAGCACTACAACAAACGAACAAAACTAATAAACAAGCAGGTGAACCTGGACCGCGGGGTCATTTCTGCTTCTGGGTTCATTCTCTAAATGAGATTATGTCATAGTTTCGTTGGTAACCCTTAGAGCCCAAATGAAATTTGTGTGCAGACATGTGGGTTTGTGCTGCACGGTTGCTCAGTGTATCAGTCTGTCATTGTGTGTATACGTGCATCGCTGTGTGTAGGCGCTTGATGAGAGCATTTGGGAAAATGCCACTCTGGAGGTTGGTGCTGGCTTCTCGGTGGCAAGGGATGAGATTGGATTAGAGGCCCTGGCCCACACTGTGTGTAAAACACACACAAGATGTTGGTTCAACAGAGTGTGTGACTGAGTGTGACCTTCATGGGGAGAGGAGAAGAGCAATGTGGCTAGACTGAGCTGTTTTCTGCAGGCTAATATTGCAGGCAATTGACTTTTTGTATTGTATTGTATCTATAGTTAGTTAAAATAGAGGCATGTCTTAAAGACATAACATCCAGGCTGACCTATAATTTTCTACTTCTGTATTCAGGCAAAACTGAGGTTATTGTATTTGGCCCTAAAAATCTCAGACACATGGTGTCTAAGGAGATACTTACTCTGGATGGCGTTACCTTGGCCTCCAATAACACTGTGAGGAATCTTGGAGTCATTTTTGATAATGATACTGCATGTCCTTTAACACACACCTTAAACAACTATCTAGTGCCAAAAGCTCACATGGACTACGGACTAGAAAAATAGATCATATTTCTCCCATGTTAGCCTTTCTTCACTGGCTCCCAGAATTTAATTTAAACTCCTTCTTCTCACATACAAAAACCCTAAATGATCAGGCCCCATCAAATCTTAAAGCACTTTTATCGCCCCAACAGAACACTTAGCTCTGCAGGTTTACTTGTGGTTTCTAGAGTTTCTAAAGGTAGAATGGGAGGCAGGGCCGTCAGCTTTCAGGCCCCTTTCCTGTGGAACCAGCTCCCAGTGTGGATTCAGGAGACAGACAGTTGCGGAGATGTTTCAATTATCGATTACTGATTATTTTATGGGCTCATGGGTACATAAAGCAAGGCTCGATGTTTCCCTCAATTTTTGGTCTCTGTGTTGAGGTGCCCAGCTCCCATACCTCCACACTCTTATGAAGTTTTCATAATGAAAACAATTAAGTCCAAGCAGCAGAGCTGAGCTGTGAACACAATACAGACATATTATCACGTATTGATTTGATATGGAAGACTTGTTTGTTAACAAGTTTATTGGTAACACTTTGTAATTAGTTAACAGCATCTTCAGTAATCCAGTCGATGCAGAGCAACATTATGATAAATTTACACTGTTGTGGTGTGTAGGTTCAATAAAACAGTTACAATATTCACAATGTAACTCTGTTTTGGTCTGTACTAGCTTATGAGACAAATGTTGTGCCTAAAAAGCATTAGAGGTGCCTGCTGTAAAACCAAAACAATGGGCTGAAGGATGACAAAACGGTATGCAGAGCTTAGGGGAGTAGTAGAGTGTGGCTTTTAGTGACCCGTATTTACATACAAGCAATTTGTGATCTATTCCTCATGTGAAAATATTGATTATAATGTCTTTACACTATTCATTGATTAAATATTTTTCTTGCTCTTGAACATACAGTATAAGACAGACATTGCTATAGCAAAAACATGAAAACTGAACTGCACTTCTAAGGCATTTGGGTCAACATGCAGTAAAGAGAATTCAGTCATCAAACATCAAAGACTAAACACGCACTCTCTCTCTCACACACACATTGTATTCACTTATCCACCTATGCGAAGGAAAAGCAGAGCTATAAGTAGAGTGGGTGTTGGACATCTCTATGAGTCCTCCATCTAATGAAAGTCATTAGGCAGAAGCAGGAAAATCAGTCTAATAACGGAAAGAGGTTGGTGCTGAGTCTTGAGTCTTGGATGAAGGCCAGAGCCACAACTAGGCATAATTCAGTCTGTGTGTGTGTGTGTGTGTGTGTGTGTGAGAGAGAGAGAGAGAGAGAGAGAGAGGAGGGGAGATGTGATACAGAGGAGTTTATTGATTAGTGGGTGTGTTGAGCAGGGACCTGAACCACCACAGCACCACCTCTACCACTAACACAAGCCCCAATCTGAATAAGACTTTGACTGTATCTTCAGGTGCATTATGTACAAGTGCTACAAGCTGTTGTTGTGCTGCTCATTGATCGACCGCCTTTCTGAAAGGAAAGAAAAAAGATCTGTCTGATAGAGTGTCAGGAGACACCAGCAGTAAACCCTTCAGGTCAGTATTTCAGAATTCATGAGCTCTGACAGATCGTGCCTTCTAAAGGAGAGAGAGTCAGAGCATGCTATCTTTAGATACCAGTTTAGTTTCTTCTCAAATCATATCACATATCGTATCCTAATATTCCACAAACCTAGCTCTGATTGATTTTAAATGAATAAAACTTCACACATATGTGCATTTTTTTAAAATATATTCACTATATAGTTTTTCAAAATACATTCACTTTTTGTTTCCACTGAATTGGTCTCCTCCCTTATAACATTGTCGCCGTTATGAGTGGGGCATCAATTTCTTTATGAAGTGGTTAAAACCCACTCTATTTCCATGAATGGAAATATAGGTCTGAAGACCTTTAAAAAAAAGAAAGGGAAAATGTGCAGAACAATCAGCACATGAATCACACACAGGTTTTTGTGAATAAATAAGTCGGAAGAGATCCCATTCAAATTCTGCACAGGTAATAGTAAGTAGCTCTCATTCCTTCTGTTATGGATATAAACTAATCAGCCACGACATGGTCTGAAGTGCAGTTTAGGTGGGTGGCACCACAGACAATACAGAAGACATGCATACATACCCTTTGTGGTGCACATAGTATAGGTTTCCCAGCAGAGCATTTCAGTGTAGCAAAATGAGTCCACAAACATTTTGAAATGTGTGATAATATCCTTCTAAATATGCAAGTTACACTTAATGTTACACTTATAATGGAAGAGTTGAAGTCCCACTCAGCTCAGCTCTTTTTGTTGAGCATCACTGTGCAGAATTGATGCATACACAATCGAAGGCCTTTTTTCTTCCATCTGCTGCAAGGGGAAAGTTGTGAGCTCACCTTAAATCGTATGTTACAAAGCTAACTATGGTGCTGTGAATTACTGGATGGCTGGCAGTGGCAGTAAACAAGGTGGATTTGCCTCCTTGAGCTCTGTGCTTGTCGAGATCTCACATAAACACAGCAAGAAAACCATGTGGCAGCCTATAGCCGGCCACTCGAAATCTTTCTGCCCTGAAAGATTCAAAGAGACCAGCACAGCTGGCAGGCTTTCAGGATTTCACAGAGCCATGTACCTTTGTAACTTCCTTTCTGTTTCATTCCCTCTGCAGTTAACAAGGCTGATGACTCATCCCGGCAATATCACAAAAAAACGATCACCTTGTACCGGCTAATGACAGAACATCTGATGCTTGCACAGAACCCAGAGGCCACACTGAGCAATTAACCTTAGAAATTGTTTAAGGTGCCTTGAGAAATAAGCCACCACAGACTTCGCTCCAGCTGTGAGTTGCATCGCCCTAAAGGATGAAAATCAGTTATAAGCCTGTGTCAACAGCCTCCAGGTTTCTCTCAGGGACTCCAGTGACCTTGAAGCGGCTTGATTGATGATATGAACACTGCTGAGGTGGTGTCCGTCCAAATCAGCCCCTGAGAACCAGCAAGAGATGCTTCACTCTAAACTTCTTGGACTCACCTCTTCTGTCATATCAACCTCCCCATCTGTGAGGTGAGGCATCATTTTTGTCACCACACTGATGGAGGACAAACTGTGCAAGAGAACTGTGCTGCCCCTACAATCAGCAGGGATTAATGAGGCACTTCGTGAGTTACCTTGACCTTGATCTACATGAGGATCCATGTGGCAGCTGTTGTACTACCTCTGGAGAGGGTGTAGAAGTGGGCATCAAGTGGCTGAGTTCTCTTGACATCAAGCCAGAGGCGTGAAGTGCCGCATCATTTTTTTCCACTGAACTGTCTTGCTTCATGTTCTGCCCCTGACATTTGGGACTGGGTGGCGAGCAGCACAGAGAGAGAGAGTCAAGTCAGCTTTTCCAAACTACAAGTGAGGGTGCAGCCTCAGCACCCATCGAAAGAATGCTGCCCACAAAGTGGTCAGAGCATCATCCATTCAGACCCAGAGCTGCGTGCGATTGGTAGGTTTGCGCCCCCAGCTCAGGGGTCCCAAAGCTCACGAAGAAAGTCTCTGAGCCATCTTTAGCCTCCACATGAACTCTGAAAGGACAGCTCAGGAGAAGGATCCTTCGTGGGGCTTAATGCACCTTCACTGGCTTGAAACTGAGACATTACGTCATACTCCCTCTTACCCCAAATCCCAGGTAGCGCCTTGAGGGGTGCTTACTAATACTTTAATCTGTTTTTCACATACTGGGCTGCTATGGTCCTCAGGTGTCCTGCCTCTGTGCTTCTTCTGCTGTTTGTTTCAACCACAGCTTCCATGAGGCAGCCCAGAGGGTGGAAATCCACCTCCAAAATGTAGGCGCTCCTCCGGATGCTGCCTTTCCTCTCTCACTGAGAGAGACAAAATCTTTATCTGATACACAGACCAGATAGGGCTTCCTGAAGGTGACACACACTTAAGACATTTGGAGCACAACTCATGGTTATCCTCGGCCTGAAGTTGAAGATGACCAGGGCCAAGCTAAGAACTCTGATCCAGAACTGCGACTAGACCACTGAGCACAAATCAGCACCTCTGGGAGACTTTATATTAAATGGTAAATGGTAAATGGACTGGTTCTTATATAACGATTTATCAGCTCTGGTTTGAGCCATCAGAGCTTTATGATCTACCACAAGCCTCATTCACCCATTCACACACATTCTTACAGGCACTTTTTTCTACACGTAAGTGCTTTCTATCCAACATTCACACACATTCACACTCCGATGAACGCATCGGGAGCAACTCGGGGTTCAGTATCTTGCCCAAGGATACTTTGGCATGCAGACCGGAGCAGACTGGAATCGAACCACCAACCTTCCGATTAGTAGATGACCTGCTCTACCTCCTGAGCCACAGCCACCCCTAATACACCCCATATTACAACACAGTGAGACAAACAGGTAGCTGCCAGTCAGTCTGACTCTGAATTGGGCTT
>VVAS01115500.1:0-10952 GCA_015103295.1 Ptychochromis oligacanthus
TTTCTTTTTTTTTTTTTTTTTTTGGAGCACAGATGTTTGGTCACGGTATGCCAGCTATGCAGAGTAGCTTGGCATTACTATGCTGCAGACACTAAAGAAAGAAAGGAAAACAAGAGGAGGTGAGCAGAAGAGCTAAAATAATAAGACAGGTGAGAAGAGGGGAAGAGAAAGTGAGGGAAACAGAGGAGGAGGAGGAGGGAGGATGAGTGGCGAGTAGAGACAGGAGGGCACTGGGTACGCCGTGTCCTTAAAAAGCCTCAGAGGAAGTGGAGACAGAGAGAGAGAGAGAGAGTGAGAGAGAGAGAGAAAAAAGGGATAAGAGGAGAGGATGAGCAGTGCAGCGTGGCTGAGAAAGAGGTTAGTAAACCAGTTGAAAGTCTCCCTACATCGCCACAGTTTCACATAACGACAGCTCAGTGAATGAAAATAGGAGATTAACCGAGATATGGCTGAGGACAGATGGTGATGATTTAATCTCGTGCGCGTGTGTGCAAATCCAGCCCGTATGATGGTTTTAGTGCAATGTTGAATAGACATACATGAAGTGGGCTGTTTTGTTCCAACATATGATCATGAGCTCATGAGCCAATTAGGAAATCCTTGATTAGGTTCAGTTTAGTGCAGAAAACAGATGCAAAGCAAGCCAATCAAAAGGCAGAACCAGCAGGAAATGATGCCGGTCTACAGATATGATTCAGAAAAGCTCGAAAATTTCTGCAGTTGGTGCTGCAGTGTCACCCTGCCTCTTTGTTGATTTTTCGGAACAATTTGTCCTCACAGGAAAATGTCACGCTACCCTGTCAGCTCTGACTCCATCCCAACTTACCACCCACTGTCTCTCTCTCTCTCTCTCTCTCTCGCTCCTCTTCTCTTTCCTCTCACTTCATCATTGACATCGAGAGTTTTTTTCCCCCCTCCACAGCTTATCATGTCCTCTTTCCTTCTTCTCCTCCCCTGTGCTCTCCTGCATCACCCTCCCCTAACCTCAGACTCAGTAGTACTGCGAGTGCCATGGAACACAATGTTCGACATTTTACGCAGTGAATATATTAATGGATAAAGCACAAACTGCTTCACATGATCACCCACATGCCACAGGAAGAGATAAAATTATACAGATAGACTCCAATCTGTTAACTTCTCTACATTTTTTTAATTTAATGGTACTCTCTTCCATTTCTTATCTTTTCTCTCTTTCTTCACCCAGATCTCCATCTACCCATAATGGTACTTAAAGGCAGATGGTGAACAGCCAGTGGTTCCCAATCTTTTTTAATCCTAGGAACCCATATGAGCATTTATTGTGAGTAATGTTTCTAATTTTTATTTTCTTTTACCTCCATTTTTGGAGCCCCTTAACTGCTCATTAAATGGCAATTATCAATTATTATCCCTCTGATGGCTAGTACAAGCCCTCTTACTAGTAGGTCAGGACGTGCATTATCATCTATATTTGATTGATAAACACAAAGTAACCCAGATTATGTGGGAAACCTCTAGTGGGGTGAATAAGTGCATATAAAATCTGTGATGTAATCATCAGAGATAGAAGTAGGTGCTTTTGTAGACTTGAATTCTTAATTTTTCCAGATGTGACCATATTTCGAGATTAGAGGATAGAGCTGGGGATGCTGCATCCTTCAATCACTGTTATATTAAATGGAAATTAAATGCTAATTTTGGCAAATACTTTAGATGACAAGAGAGTCTTTTAGTACAACCAAACATCCTTAATTATGCATAACTTTAAGCTTTAGTACAACTAGGATGGGTGAGTTATATAAAATTCTACCCTCTGCATGTCTCTCTGTAAAGTCGAGAATGGCGGGCTAGCTCTACACTGAAAAAAAAAACAAACAAACTGTAAAAATACAGTACACTGTTTTAAAATGAAGGAATTATAAATTTTTTAAGGATGTTTTTCTGTATTTTTTAGGAAGGCATTGAATTTGACCATTTACCATTTACGGAAATGCCCATAAACTTCAGTTAAAAAAAGAAAAAAACAAAACCAAAAGTCAGCTTTTTAATTGCTTTTTTTTTAAATTTTATTTTAACAGTGTAGAAACCAAAACCGTTTTTTGTACCAGGCTGTAAAGACATGTTTTATTTCTGCTGTTGGACATTTCAACATGGGGGTAAAAGGGGATTTACTCGCTCCAGCATCAAGTGGCCAGACTGGGGAACTAAACAGTTAACTGAAAGTCACCCAGGATGTGGCCTTCATCAGGATGACTCTGAAGAAGACCGCAGGCTGAAACATGTTGGTCAAGTAATAAAGCTGTTCTTTATGCCACAAGTGCTGCTGGAGCTTCAGCCTCTTCAGACCTTGGCTCTTCTCCATGCACCTTGGAAGTAAGAAGCTCCTCTTCTGTAACACTGGTTAGATTCCGTACTGCAACAACAAATTTATTGATATCTACATCTTGACTGCATCGCAGCAATGAGGAAAAAAAAAATGTGTGTGGATGTGATTATTTTCTTATCATTGAACAAGTATCTTCATGCCATCGGCTAGAAGCAACGCCAGGCTACACGAAAAATTAACTCACTCAACAGTATTATGCATCAATCTGACCATCAAATTTAATTGATCATTAACTGAACGCAATTCGGGATCGTTCAAGCCCATTTTGATGCCATTTTAATGCTGATTATTTCAATTCGCTATCCACTACTTCTATCTATTTTATAATTTTTACCTCTTTCAACTTACTCTTCCTGCTAGCTTGCTAACTATTTTACATGCACTATCCCACACCAGTTAAAATAAAATATAGTTGTTTTTTTTGTTTTTTTTCCCAATCCCTCTGGATACAGCGCCTGGTTAGAAGTCACTGAGGCATTGACAGAATCATAAAGGGTACAAAGACAGAGACGTACACTGACAGAGTCAGACAGCTGTGTCAGACATCAAAGCCGAGCTTGGTGAGTCTACATTGCACATAAATCATCCTGCTAACAACACACACAGTATAAAGTGATGCCTCTGAAAGTCGAAACCCCTCACATGCTGCCTCAAACATCACGGACATCATGGATGCTGACCAAATTTAAGACAAGCAAGCACCAAATTCTTACAGTATGACATCATAGTGAGACATTTCAATGGGATATTTACATTCAGGTTTTTTTCTCCACCTCCTCTCTCCTCCATTTCGCCTCCCACATTACCTCACAGCCTTCATCCTAAACTCATTTGTGCCCTACTTTCACAAGATCAAGCTGATTTTCAAAAGCAGCGGCCCACATATATCACTCCAAATGGGTCCGTTTGCTGAAATTGAAATTGGTGCGTTATTTTTCTGAAGCTCAATAATATTTCATCCCTGCCTTTTCCCCCATTCCTCTTTCAAATGGACTCCCCCACTCCAACCCCTCCTTCTACGCTTCATCTCCTCTCCACTTGACCACCTGTGGCCCCGCTTCTCCTCCTGTCAAATCCCCCTCCAAACACACACACAAACACACACACCCTCTCCTCTGTCACCTAACCCATTCCTACCATTGCACTTGTGTCTTATGACCATGCTGTGCGTCATGAGGCTTATTCAACAGTCCCCCAAGCCAGAAACCACACACACTCACACAGACACACACATACACACGCTCAGTCATCATGCTAATAAATGCAGGTCATGCTGGACCAGGCACGTGAATATCAAAGCAAAAGGACAGAGACAAATGCAATGCACTCTTGCACACACACACACACACACACTGGCTTTCCACACCATTCATGGAAATGCTACTAAAGTGTCTATTTATAGTGAAAAGCCATTTATATACAAATGCTTATGAGTAAAGAGGTCATATTTCTGGATGATTCAAATTAAAAACATGCAATCTCATCTATAGGGGTGTGCACACCTGCAAGAATGACTGTTTACATATGCAATTCTGGATCTTGTCTGTTGCTTTCAAACACTGTAGTAGGTGCTGTTGAAATATGTAAGGTAAGTACTTAGGAAGAAAGCAGGAATAGTCATGTGTGCCCATTAAATACTGTAAACTCTACTAATGTTGATATTGTACGCCATATGTGCTATTTTTATGAAGCTTATGTGTAAGTTCAACAAAGAAGGTCCGTATTCACTCATCTTCCTGGATTCCTGGGTGTTCGGGCTGCTAGTCTATACTTCACAAAACTTCCGCTTTCCTGCATTGTCAAACTCATTTTTGTCGTCATCACTCTGGCCCAATCATTTTCTTTTTCGCCTCTCACTCATGCAAACCGCCTCCTCCTCGTCTCCACCTCATCACCAGAGAGATCCTCATCCAAGTCTCCTCTTGCTTCATCTCTGCCACCACAAGAGTCTACACTCCAGGGGGTCCTGTCCTACTTCCTACCACTGTTGGGCTTCACTCTGCTTTGTAGCTTCATCGGAGTGTAACCACCAAAACACTGTTCTTTCATAAATCAGTTCTTTCAAATGATCTCTCCTTACTGAACTGGGTTTTGTGTACTTCTGATTCACAAATATACTGGTTGTACAGCAGTAGTTATCTGATTGTCACTGTGATTCACAAGAAGTCAGTCATCAGCTTGAAGGGTGTTGATGATTGACTCAAGCGTGTGGCTAGAGACCTTGATGTTTAACATCAGCATTATCAGTTTAAGAATGTTTCATTGCTGACATTAGTATACGGCTCTGCACACCACTACAGCAAAGTGCATTGTCACAAAGTATAATATCTGTGGAATTATAATCCTTTTCACACACAAAAAGCAGAAAATGTTGTGAGAATCAAGTCAGGACATTGTCCGGAGCTGCCCTTTCTAACATGGAGCACGCAGCAGGAGATGATCCACTTTCTCACTTCTCAATGTTTTAGATGAGGCTAGATCACAGCTAAATCACGCAGGAGGCATCACACATGACGCCCACTCGCTAGTCACCTACTCTTGCATCAGTGCAACTGGCTATCACATGGACTTTGTGCTAGGGAGGTGGCAGGTTAAAGACCATTAAATGTTTCTAGACTTGATTTGCAGATAGTCTAGAAAGGTTCTGTTCTACAGTGCTTGCCAGTGTTGCCAGCCAAATTCAGCAAACCTTAGTGACTTTGAGTTTGCAAAGAATAAATGTAGGAATAGTGGATAGATAAGAAAATTAGACCTCAGTCACACAGTCCTAGAGAGCAGTCAGCAACCCCCTGACAACCTCCAGTTGCTAGTGAAAAATTTGTATTCCCTGACCTGCTGGTGAGTGATTGCTGGACGTTGCTGGCAGCCGCTAGGTGAACTCAGTTGCAAAGAGGGTGCTGCACCAAAAACCTCCTAGTGGTTGCTTTGGTTGCTAGCAGTGATTGTCTGTAGTTTGCACGTAAGATGCCCACTTTTCTGCAAACACTTGCCAAATGCTCACCAATGCAGTAGCGAAACTTGAAAAAGTGAAATGCAAAGAGGAAACAGACACCATTTGGATTCGAGGTGAAAGTTGTGCCTTACCGCTGCAACCAGCATGTTTCAAAAGGCACAACTTTTACCTTGAAGGCGAGCATTTGCTGTTTCTAGTTTGCATCACACTTTTCACAGTTTCACTGTCGCTCAGTTAGCAGTTGGTGAGTGTTTGCACTCAAGTCGGTGTCTGCAATCACAAGGAGGTGCACAGATGTCACCCAGCAACAGCCAGCAACTTCCAGCAACCACTTGCTAACCAGTTGGGGAATACACATTTTTCCCATGTGACCTGTGCTTGCCAGGGTGTTCACTAACCAGTCTCTAGGCCTGTGTGACTGAGGCGTTAGAGATTATATTCTGTACACTATTTTCCTGATCTCCAAGAAAACATCCCAACACAGCCATTTAAGTGAAACAGCTTTTCATTCTGATTTGTATATTATAGTTTCTCATGCTAAATCTAACCTTGAAAAGTTGTAAAGTCACCCATCCATCCATTTCCATCCGCTTATCCAATTCAGGGTCGCGGGGGTGCTGGAGCCTATTCCAGCTGCCATAGAGCGAGAGGCAGGGTACAGGTCGCCAGTCTTTTGCAGGGCTAACACACCTTGAAAAGTGGTTTGTTGTAAATGTTTTCAGGCCTCATGGCACCTAAAGCCATGAATGACCTTTTTACGGGGATGCTGAACCATGAAATCGCCGTCTACTGCTACCTTTCAATAAGAGAAATATAGTCTGTAAATACGGTATACCGGGTGTAAGGACTTCCTGTTATAAAAAGGGAAAGAGTTGTGCCGTTCACTCACAGCTGTGCCATTCAGCCAGTCAAGCTTAATTGTCCTTGAAACACACTTACAAAACACACACTTACTTCCAGGTCACATGCTTTTCCTGACAACAACAAAAAACAGCATTCTTTGATAATGATCTGGTTAAATGCTAACTATGATAGGAATGTGAGCACGCGTGGGCATGTATTAGCACAACTTTGTCATGTGAGTGAGCTTAACACACACAAACTCACAAACGCACACCCAGAAGCATGCATGCACACTCCCACGTGCACGTAAACACAGCTAATACAGAGAATGGGATTAGCCATTGTTAAGCAAAGCAGGAAGCACCCAGATAAGACGATACACGCCTAAGCACCTTAAGAATGTAAATATCCTACCTGTTTGAAGTAGACACAGGTGAGTAACACTCACTGTGTAACATAGCAAACCCACATCCCATCCCATGATGTACTGAATGAAATTCCTTCATTTGAAGGTCGGCAGAGTGGAGTTGAGTTATAATCACATCCAGTTAATGTACAACACCTGTTGGCACTGTTAATGTTAACCTATGCTAAGTGACTGCTGGCTCTAGTTCCATTCTTGCTGCACGAATTTGAGAGTCAATTTGAGAGTTAATCTTCTGCAATTTTCTGCAAGAAAATTAATATTCAGTTTTTACAAATTTTTCTCTTCTTTAAGGTGGAAATATGCAGATTACTTGTTTTACTATTGATTGCTATGATGAATTGGTCTGTCAACCACAACTGACCATTTTTAATACCATTTTTTTTCCATTCAAGATGGCAGTTCATCTCATGTCTCTGGCTTTGCAGTCAGAATACTGGGAGCCTGTGTCAATACTCAAATTAAGTCTTTTTCTTCTGAGGACTTCCCATTCAAGGAATCCCGTATGTCAACCTTGTAAACCTTGCTCAAATTTTGCAGAACATTTCTACCCACTGTATTAAAGTTTAAAGTTGTAAACACTCGAGAACATTGCTTTGGAAATTATTGTGAACTGTGAAACCTGTTGTATGTAACACCAGGTTCAGACTACATGGTATCAATTATATTATGGCCTGATCTGGATGAGGTACACCATTGTTTTAAGTCAGCAACAAAAATGGGCGTGAGGCAGGACAGTTGATTGCTTCATCTTGCATAGTGTGCCACTTTGGACAAAAAATATCACTGCATCCGGGACACCTCATGAAGACTAGCGTGTGTATGTAGCATGAACTGTAAAACAGAGTAGACAGACAATATCATGCATTTTGCCTTGCATGTTGTAAAAGGCAGCAACAGTGATTAATTAGGGTGCAATATGCAGGCTGTCAGGTTACTTAGTCATGAAAAAGCAAGATTTTATGACTCTGTTTTCACCTAATCTGACACAAAAACTATGGTAACTATGGTTCGAACCTCTTCGTTGGCCAGGGCCTTTCTGTGTGGGAGCTGGCATGTTCTACCTGTCCACCTGTACTCCAGCTTCCTGCCATAGTCCCACAGCCATGTTAGGTTGATTCTAAGTTGGCTGCAAGTGTGAATGAGAGAGTGGGTGGTTGTCTGTCTCTTTCTGTGTTAGCCCTGTGATGTGATGGACTGGCACTATCTCCAGGGTCTACCCTGACTTTCAGCCTACCACTGCTAGGACTGGCTGAAGCCCTGCCATCAACCATAAGCTGGTTAAGCGTTTAAGAAAATGTCCGTTGAGAAAGATCATGGATGCTATATATCTCTAATTCCAATGAGACAAGGTTTATGTTCATGGGACACCTTGTATTTCTTAGATGTCAGTGGCCAGATTGGACACCCTGAGCATGAGGACGGACTCTTCCCCCATATACAATCATCTGTTATCACATGATCAGGGTGTTTTTTTTGTTTTAGCCTTTAGTTATCCAGGGTGTAGCATTTCAAGCACTGATCAGGAGACCCAGCTCACCGTGATCACGAACAACTGCTACATCAGCCTCCCAGTCACAAGCTTCTGTAACCTTAAAGCCACTGTGTGTAGCTAAGAAGCGATTAGCAAAGTGTGTCTGATAGTATTTGGAGGTGTACATGTTGTACCATCTTAAGAGACACCATGGATTGTATCAAGCTTAGAGGTCACCTCAGGTTTGGAGCTCCCATAACACAACAGCTTAATCCATATCAGTGAGAACAGTGACCTCAGTGACAGGTAACAGTTACCACTTACACGTGTGTAGGTATGTGTGTCTGTTAGAAAGACAGGAAGGGAGAAAAATAAAGTGTGTGTGTCTTTGTGTGTGGGTGAATCATGTGACCATAACACCAGCCAGTTTTTCATACCTTTGCTCTGTGACTCAGCATTTCTGCTGCTCCCTTGAGCTCTTCAGCAGTGTGTGTGTGTGTGTGTGTGTGTTTGTGTGTGTGTGTGTGTGTGTTTTATCTTTAGCCACCTGACTTCAACCGCTGACCTTTCTAAAGGTCTCACTGTCCAGTTGTCAAAACACAGACACCGAGACTGGCTGACTGACCGACTGAAGAATGTTTTAATTTGGCTGTTTAGCAGCCCCCCCAAAAAAGCTCAGTAAAAGTTAGAATTTACAGCTTAACTATCAGGAAACTTGTACTGTTTTTTTTAGCTATAGAGAGCAGTAGAGGACAAGCAGCTATTATCAGTCTTTGCATGTCAAGGATAAAGATTACCCTTGAAATGAGTGACATGTCTTTGAAAACACAATCTGGCTCCTCTGATACCAGTAGCTTTATAGTGCTTTATTTGCGAGACACTTAAGATAAGCATCAAAAGATTCTCATTTGTGTATAATCAGATTTACCAGTAGCTTTGCTCTAGGTGTACCAAATTATGCAATCTGTGTTGTGTTGGGTGTTATGAACCCTCTTACGTACACGGAAGACAAAGGCCCATGAACTTAAGGCACAGTGATGCCTGAGGTCAGGTCCAGTGTGTGGTTGTGAAAAACTTATTATGACTTTAAGACCACCATGAATGGCCCTTTTTATGAGTGCAACTGATCCCAAATGCAATACACAACGCCAAGGGCAATAGAACAACTCCATGAAATGCCTGGACAAACATTTGACATTCTGTTTCCTTAAGTTTCTGAGCTTGAAACTGGCTGCAGTGTTACAAAAGGCACTTTCACACATAAACTCCAGGAAATGTCAGGAGATTCATGTTGGGACATTTTCCAAGATCACCTTTTCTCACATGTAGCACACAACAGGAGACTGTCCGCATTAGACACGTTCTCACTACTGGAAATACTTTGTGGACATCACATAGACTTTGTACAAGGGAGCTAGCTGGGTAACGACTGTTTGATGTCCAGTCTGAGTGTGTCAGACATTTGTGTTCTCACAGGCACCTCCATCAAGCAGTTTGTAGACATTTTTTGGGGCTGCAGTGTATGCGCTGTAATTGCTAAAGTTGGAACTCAGTGGGCCACATCTTCATTTACTTTTAGTATAAAAAAGTAAATTTTTTTTAATCAAAGTGCAAGAGCAGTATACTATTAAGACCAGGTCTGCGACCACTTGCAGTCAGTTGTCTTCAAAGCGACTTTGGTGCATCAAGATGTTGATAAGATGGCAATAAGACGGAGTCAAAATGCTATCAGTTTGTGATTGAATGGGGTTAAGCTGGCATTTATATGCAGTCTGTTTGTGACAATACAGCGATTAACTGTGATAAACTGCAAATCTGTTGCTGTCTGTTGCAAATCTATTGCCATCTACATCCACAGAAGTTCACATTAAACAGAAATTCACATTAACTACTTACAATCAGAAATTCTGAAATTCCTCCACAAATAATGATGTAGTTGCTGCAGGATGGCAATTTATCTGCAACATGACTTTGGAATGTTTTTTTTTGTATAGAGATATAACCAGAACACAACCAGTGGGCAACCAGCTGAGTCGAATACCCTATTGGAGATAGATGTGTCACAGATGAGTTGCGGTCATTGATGCAGAGTGATTCAGATTAACTACAATGTGTTGGCAGTCTGTCTGCGTTTATAAATTAGACAACAGTTACGGTATTTGTAAACCTTTGCCTATCTGTCTGAGAGTGATTGCAGTTAGTCTGAATCAAGACTGCAAATACTAGGAGACAGGTTGCCTCCCACCAGGTGACCTCTGCAATCACTTTGTGATTTGAAGCAGTCGCTCAGAGGCTGAGGGTGTTGCATGCTCAACCTCTGGACAACAACTTGGTTGCCGCAACTACTTCCAATTGGTTGCTTAATGTCAAAAATTTCAATGCAATCACTGGGAAACCACCAAATTTTCCTAGTTGCAAGGAGGTTGCCATCCTATTTTTACTCCAGTGTGACTGATCCATTTGTATACGTATCAGTTTTCATCCCAGAAGGTTGATTCTGTTCATCTGGACGTAGCGTTTTCTGTGGGAGAAACGTTTCGTCACTCATCCAAGTGACTTCCTCAGTCTCAGCTGACTGCAGGTTTCCCCAACCTTATAAACGCTGTTAAGTGCCAAGAGGATTGCCGTGACTTATACATCGGGGAAACCAAACAACCTCTGGCTAAGCGGATGGCACAACATAGAAGAGCTACCTCGTCAGGGCAGGACTCCGCAGTCTATTTACATCTGCAGGCCAGTGGCCACTCTTTCAATGATGAGGATGTGCACATCCTGGACAGGGAGGAACGCTGGTTTGAGCGCTGAGTCAAGGAGGCCATTTACGTGAAAAGGGAACGACCATCACTGAATCGAGGAGGGGGCCTTAGAGTACATCTTTCATCATCTTACA
>VVAS01115502.1:0-10354 GCA_015103295.1 Ptychochromis oligacanthus
TTCATTAGCACGTGCCCTCATCCCCCCTCTGCCCGGGCACTGGCAGGAGACAATGCTCAGCATGCATGTGCCAACTGGGCCCAATTATTACAGTTCACAGTCCCAGCCAGCACTGTCTACTTTGTTAATGGGGGCACCTTGAGTTCAGCTTGTAGCTTCGTCCACAGAAGTCATGTTGAATAATACATACACGAGTTGATACATTTATCTACAAGAATTATGCAAATCCTTCAAAATGAGAAAGAAACAGCCATCTGGTGTATTCAGATACTCAAATGTGAGCATTATTTCTGCTTTTCCCCCTATTTCATTTAATTTCTTTTTGTTGTTTTTGGCAAAATAAGCAGCGTGAGGACAAGTTTGTTTGAAGGAGACTCACAAATTTTAGATTTATTCAGTCAACAAGACAAACTGTGCATTGATATTTTACTTCCCAAGTGGACAAGTAGTTCTTCTGACTTTGTTGTGTTAATGTGCGAATATCCAAACGTGGAAGCAAGATGGACGCTACTGCGAAGCATCAACATAAGAAGATGCATTTTATTTTATTGACATTTTAAAAACATTAATTTCTAGTGTCACGATTACTCCTATAAATAAGTAATCTAGGTCACTCTACATGGACAGCAAGTAGATTTGAATTGAAGTGTTTGTAAAAATCTCTTACCATCAACCAAACTTTTACTTTAATCCGCCGTATTTCTGCATATCCGTCAACAACTGGGTGAGTCGTACAGGAAAATGTTTGCAGACTTTCTGAGTTCTTGTTCCAGCTTGAGGAGGTATTAATTGTGAACTTGTTTTTCTAAATTTAAAGAGTCTGCAGCCATGCTGGTGGCTCTGTGAGGCTGTACTGCCATTATGATATGCTCACAATGACTGTTTAAATGGTGATGCTTAGCTGGCAAGCTGAGGTTGATGGGAATGTTTCGGTTTAGATTTATTTCTGGTATTTTAGCCTTTATTTGACAGGATAGTGGAGAGAGAGTGGAGGGAATGACGTGCAGGAAAATTTTCTGGGGCGAACTCAAACCCAGGCCCCGGCCGTAGCCTTCCAGGGTCACCTGATCAACCAGGTTAGCTGTAGCAGTGCCAAATATTACTGTTTCGTGGGTAATAAGTGAAAGTATTTGACAAATTTTGACCAGTGGATGTCACTAAGTGTTGAAAAGTGATCCACAAAGTTGCTACAGGTCATCCTGAGAAACACCAAATTACATGTATACATGGGTCGACTGCCGTTCATTTTGAGACACTTTACTGAAATTAAATACTAAAAGCACCAAATATGGTAAGAAACATTAAAAACACAATAAGTACCAATATAAAATGTTTTGTACACACAAATAAATAAAGCACAACAATTAAGAGTAATGAAAAGGGATTAGTAGCTCATTTCACGAGTAGTCTTGCAAGGCCAAGTTGCCATGTCCATGTGGCAGACAGAGTCAGTCTGCTTTTAGTCTGCGATTGAATGGGGTCAAGTTGGTAATTACATCCAGTCTGTTTCTGATAATACAGCGATTAACTGTGATAAATCGGCAAAAATCACATATCTGTTGCTGTCTACATAGATAGAAATTCACATTTAACACAAATTTGTAAATTAGACAGCAAATATTTGCGAACCTTCACCAGTCTCTCTGAGAGTGACTGCAGTCAGACCAAGTCGGACCGCTATTGTTGCCTCCTATCAGACAATCTGTGCAATCGCCTTGCGATCAAAAGTGGTCATGACCCTCAGCCTCTGGGCAACCATTTGATCACCACAACTAGTTGCAGTCGGTCGCAGAATGTGAAAAAAAATTCACCGTGATCCAGTATGTGATCTTTGTAACCCTCAGTCTGTTTGCTCTTACAGTCCAACAGGCAGCCAGTCAAACTCAACCTGCTCACCTGCCAGGTAAAGCCGAGTACTGAGGACAGGAAATGCTTTGATCTCATTTCTCGTAAGTTTCCCACACACACGCACACTCACACACACATTAATGCATGCCTGAATGGTTCGGTTACAAACACTTGTAATATGATAAGAATTGCCTCTCTTAAAAGGACCTGTGGAAACACAGCATGCACTTTTTGTATAATAGATTATTTATAACACAGATAAGTGCTTGAACAGTTTACTGCACGCTGGCTGTTATAAATGCAAAACTGGACATTTGCATTTTTAACTTCGCAGTTTGTGTTTTCTACAGATAACCGGACATATCATTTCCAGGCTGAAGATGAGCAAGAGTTTGTTATGTGAGTATTTCAGAGTAACAGCAGACACATGATCCCCGTTCTGCTTGTTTTCACTGTAAAGAGAGCTTTATTCATTGTGTTAAAAACACTCCTGTCACCTTTCAGCTGAATCTATACACCGATTTGTTTTTTTGTTTTTTTGTGTGTGTGTTATCTCGAGCTGTCAGCTGAAGGTTTTTATTAATGGGGTGCTGGTTTGTCACTGGTGTGTCGCTTCATTGTCCCTCTTGAGCACAGGAAGTGTTTTTCACTCTGTGAAGAGCAGACAGACTGCGACTTTGGGTGGCAGCGAGGATGGCAGTGGGATTTGTGGTCTGGAGTAATTCAGGTCGCTGTAACCTCATACTGTTGTTTCCCATACTCTCACACACAAACAAGTAGGCAGACGCACACACACACGAATCAGAACAGTACATATTTGACAAGTTTTTTTTAAAATCATACACCAGTCTTTAGTTTTTTTTTTTATTTAGATGTGTAGCAGCTGTGCTACTTGTTTAGGAGAGCTCTTTACACACTTAACACATGTACATGCATTTAAATTAGTTTTGCAGCAAACAGTTTTATGGAGACTGCAAATGAAAAATAATGACAAAAGAAGTGTCTCTCTCATTGTTGATTGCCTTTTATATCTGTTTCTGTCTGTTGAAGTAGACTCAGGATATATGAAACAATAAGTTATACATATATATCTGCAAGTGAATTGTTAATTGGCTAGTTGTCTGTACAGTCGGACTCCATGGGGACAATTTCTGTACTTATTTTGGCACAAACACAAGAATTAGATGATTCATTTAAAATGTTGCAGAAAGCTTGTACACTGTTTTTTGAGTTAGAGCCGAGTTCTGCAGCGGTGCAAGAGAATGCAATCTGAGTTCAGGTGAAATTTGAACAATAAATGTGTCACAAAGACATGGCTTTGCTTTTAATGTGTAGGAAGATGAACAGAAAGTTGAATCTACCTCCAAAGGCTGCTTGGTCAGAGAAAAGCAGCTGTAGGTGCATTAAAATTGGGTAACAGTCAGTTTTTGTTGTCTGCACTAAGTGTACCCCATCTAATTTCACTAATTTGTCATTTTGTTGTGTCCTTTCCAGAGATTTCAAATGAAACCGTCAGAGAATGAGGCAGCGGATGATAAATATATGAATTTTCCTTTAATCAGCCTTATGCTTCATTTTGTGTCTTTTTGAGTTGGTGGAGGAGATTTTCCTGTTCTTGACAGGTTCCACCCTCTTTTCTGTGAATATCAGATGTAGGTTTAAGTGGGTTCAGAAAATAATCAATGTATTATTTATTAGAAGTTATTGCAGTGTATTTTTACTGAAAGTCAAAACCAGAAAGGAGCAACTCTGACCTATTTTTCTCTTCCTTTCTGTTAGCGGTTAAGTTGAGCTGCAGCAAATATTTATTTTCATTATCAGTTTTCACAGTTGACCAAACATTTGATCTATAAAATGTCTCTATGTAGCAAAAAAGTATCTTTTAGCTCAAGATGACCTCTCTTTTCATTTAAAAAAAAGTCCACAACACCGAAATATTTATTCCACAATGATGTAAAGCATATAAAACATGAAACGAGAAACAACTGAGAAACTGAGACTAATGAATGTTGACGAGTAGTCGATTCTACTGATTATCAGCAAATGTTATTTCAATGCCATTTTAACGAAACTATGAAGCACATACCGAGATTTTGCTTTTTGATAGCTGGACCATAGAAACACAAAGAGAAGCAAACAAAACAATAGTAAAAAAAATCAGTTGAATGCAATGTTGTGATGGAGTTTAGCCTGGATGGTGTTTCCCACAAGAATCCAAACCTTGGACATAAGATGCAATCCCCGGAAGACGAATCACTCAGAAATGCAGACACATCAAAACAAACCTCAGCCTGAATATTCTTGATCTGTCTTGACTAAAAAACTCTTTGATTTGTGACACTTCTGTTCTGGGCTGGCATGTTCTTCCTCTGATGATGGAAACTTTGTTCTAGCCTTGTTGTGGCTGTGCCTCTTCGCTCGGTGCTGCTTGAACACTTCGTGTTACTTGTAGTCCTTTGGGGATGCAGCTCGCGGCTCCTCTCCCTGCTTTTGTCACGCAATTCCAACTGCAGCACCACCCGCTGCAGCAGCAGCCGCACCGCCTTCATGGGATTTCCCTTCAAATATTTAGTATTCCATAGGGCGCCTGCTTCGTGCAATCACGCTCCTCCTCAATTAGGCTGGGAGCATATTATAATGCATATTGTAAGTAAACACAAAAACGCTTTTGGCTCCGCATCTGCACACCTACGCATCAGTGGATTAAAATAGCTTGTTTTTCACACATAGAGATAAACAGACAATCTAACGCATCGGTTTATGTGCCCACTGCCTGTCTGCTCTCTGAATTCAAAGAGGGGGATTGAACGACAGTGATAGAGGAAGTGCTGAGGTCTGTATGTGTGTGTGTGCGCGAGGGTCAGCTCAGTGTGTAGATTGCGGCAGCAGATTGTGCTTTGTGTAGTGAACTGCAGGAGGTCGTGTTTGTAAGGCAGCCACGGTGTAATGACCACAGAACTGTGTTGGTGCATCTCTGCCTTTTTCACCTTCTCAGAGGTGTGTCAGGGAAACACATCCGCTTTTTAATAAGAAGAAAAAATCTTAGGAAATACAGACAAGAAGAAAGGACATTTTCTAATGTTAGTATAAACAAGAATATATCTTCTGTACCATGGTGTTTTACGATTTTGATGGATTTAGACAAAATAAAAGTCACCTAAGGCTGTAGGAAACTGTGATGGGCACTTCTCTGACATTTTATCAAATGAATTGGTTTTTTTTTTCACTCCTTAACTATACTGTAGCTGATTTAATGATTTAATCTCTCAATAAAATAAACATTTTTATCACTGGTACTATTTCGATCATTCTTATTTATGCGTTTTCCTCTTACAGTTGGATCTCGGTGCTGACCAACAGTAAGGAGGAGGCGTTAAACATGGCGTTTCGTGGCGAGCAGAGCAGCGGCGGGGAGGACGGATTAGAGGACCTCACCAAAGCCATCATAGAAGACGTGCTGCGCATGCCGGGCAATGAAGTCTGCTGCGACTGTGGAGCTGCAGGTGTGTTTCTGCTGCTGTTTGTGGGACTGCATAACTCCATTTAAGTGTGGCAGATGTTTTATTTAAAGCCACTCGCATGTCTTGGTAGCTTTGCAATATCACCACTGCCTTGAACTCTGTGTCCTTCAGTTAGACGGTTATTGAACAAGCTACACTGCAGAAGTGAAGCAGCCTTGAACAAACAAGTGTGCGTTTGTGTGTGTGTATGTGTTTGTGCTGGTGTTGTTAGCATTCAGGACACAACTCGATCCTGATCCTCCTCTCCCCCGCATTAGAAAGCAAAGAGTCAGCAGTCAGGAGTGCCGTGTACATTCAGGCCTTCTGACACTCAGCACACACACATATACATGCATCCACACACTCCACTCTGTCTACATAAATACACACAGCCGACTGGGGGGGGGCTTTATCTCTGGGGGGGGGACATTTCTGGGCTTTGAGAAACAACATCATTACATCACGATGTTACATAAGTCACACACGCTTCGTCGACCCCTGCAGTCCTCAGAGAGCGGAGGTAATTCGTCATGTCTGTGCTCTTGTGGCTGCATCCGTTCATATACATGGTTTCAGCATAACACATGTTCCAGATGTGGGTTTAAGCTGTCTGATTCCTGTTGTTTTCCTTCATCTGACTGAGAAGGTGACACCCATGCTTCCTTTTCCTCAACACATAAAATTAATTTGATGGTTAAAGGACCTTTTCATGACTTTCAATGGTCACTTCTTTGTTCCCTTTGCTCTGAGTACAAAAAGGTTTCCATGTCATTTTATATTCTCCCAGGAATTCACTCTCTAAGATTTGCAGCTTTAGCGTTAATTGGCTATAGAGGTCACCATAAATTCACGATGCATCTGTTAATTGTCCGTGTGCACGTGCCTTCCTGCTGTCTCTGTTTGTGTTCATGACTCATTGGTTTTTGGGCTGTCTCTTTCGTTTCCACCAGCCTCCACCTGGTGTTAACTTGTCAGATTCAGACAGCGTCAGCATCACTGAGGTCACAGTTTAAAGCTTCATTAAATCTCCCGGATTGCATCAGAACATCAGTCAGCGACGCCGCTCAGTCTCTGCAGGTTTAGAGGCTGCTGTCCAACACGCACTCAGTGTACGTGTGCCCTTTGCTTTGCAGTAGGTCAGGCAATAGACTCTTCCATCATAATTTTTGAAGTAATGGTGAATTAATAAATAAAATCAATGAATATAGTGAAAAAATAAGCTGTGGTTTAGCTCTAGAATCAGGGCTACTTTATTCAAAAGAAGAGCGTTTTCCATTTCCAGTGATTTGAGGGTAAGGCTCTGTTCTGCCTGCAACATGCACACATGCAAACCCTAACAGGGAGCTTATGCTTGCTGTTGCATTTCATTGATATATTAATGCAGGAGCACATATATTTACAGATATTAGAGAGGAAGATTGTTGTAACAGCTGGAAACAATGAGACATTCTGTAGGAAAAAAAATGAAAACGATCTCCGCAATCACTTCTTTTCCTGTTTCAACTTCTTCTTTTGTGACACCAGCGAGTCGAGTGTGCCTCAGGCGTGAGTGTAAATGGTTTCGGGGCTGTGTTGATGTCGCATTTTGCGTGACCAATGACCCATGGTTCAAGCATAACCACGGCATAAGGCGGGGAACGAAGCAGCAAGACCCCTCCCAATATAGAACAGGCATCAGTGACAACTGATATGACATTGATCAAGTCAGAAACGGATTGAAAAGGTGGAGCTGTGGCGAAGGTGGGTTGCTAAGCAGTTTGCAGGGCAGTAGCAACTTAAAAAGCAAATAAAACTGTGCGCCACACATGAGATTTGCCAATAAGATGGAGAGAAGTGTATCAGCTGAGCCATGAGCTGCTGTTGGCTGGCTGTAAGATCAGTTGTTATCAGCTGATGTACCAGGATTGGGAGAGCTTTATTCTATGGCCTGCCTGAACTAACGCAATGCTCAATTGGTGTGATCAGGTCACATCACTGAAAAGGAGGACACCAGGTCCAAACCACAAATTCATCTGAATTTTCACTTGAAATTATTTTCTGGCTGATAAGAAGGCTTTACATGGAAATTTTTTATATTACTTTGCATTACATCAGCCTTTAAAATGTCCCTAAAATGTAAGGTTTAAGTGCTTACAGCTTTTCGTTAATAACCTGTTGCTCAACCTGCTGTACGCGTAACAATATGAGCTTTATTACTGTTTGTAGACCCTAAGTGGCTGTCCACCAACCTGGGGATCCTCACCTGCATTGAGTGCTCTGGCATCCACCGAGAGATGGGAGTCCACATTTCCCGCATCCAGTCCATGGAGCTCGACAAGTTAGGAACCTCAGAACTCTTGGTGAGTCAGACAAATGGTCTACTGAGTAAATAAATAGCTCTTTTTTTTTCTTCTTTTTTTTTTGAGGCACGCCCGTTACTATTTTCATCTCCAGTGAGATATTAGAAATAATGAAAGAGTAGTGTGAAGGCAGGATGGAGCAGATTTTGATCTCTAAAGCTGCAGGGATACATCATCTGTCTTTGAGTGCATGTGAATGCTGATCTACTTTTCAACATTATCGCTGATGTTTCCCCCTCTTTCTTCCCCAGCTGGCCAAGAATGTAGGGAACAGTAGTTTCAATGAGATCATGGAGGGAAATCTCCCCTCCCCATCACCAAAGCCCACTCCCTCCAGTGACATGTAAGTTTTTTTTATATAAACAATTGTTCATCTCTCAAAACACACTTTTAACGAAATGACATTTTGCCCACAGGACGGTGAGGAAGGAGTTCATCAACGCCAAGTATGTGGACCACAAGTATGCGAGGAAGACGTGCATGTCTGCGGCAGCTAAAATGATCGAGCTGTTTGAGGCGGTTCAGTCCAGGGACCTGCTGGCTCTCATTCAGGTCTACGCAGAGGGGGTGGAGCTTATGGAGCCGCTCCCAGAGGCAGGACCGGTGAGTCAAAGAGACATTTAAAGGTCTGGCTTATCAAAATTTAAAAAACGCATACGTTTTTAATTGGTCATGAAGATAATTTTGTTTGACTTTAAAAGCTACCTTCGGCTGCTCCCTTATTCACAAGGGGTTGCCACAGCGGGTAGATCCGCATATTTGATTTGCCAGATTTTTATTCCAGCTGCAACCACAAAGGGATTTGTGTCCCCTCCCGGGATCGAACCGGGGATCTTTCGCTTGTTAGGCGAATGCATAAACCACTATTTATCATGTCTAAAACAATGTCCATTACAGCTCAGTAGAGGTGAATAAATAAATAAATTTTAGTCAATTTAAAAACTGACACTGAGGTCTGTGGATCATTACAGCTGGAGTCCTAAGAACTAGTCAATTTATAAGTTGATCAGAAGACAAAATAATCTTGATTTTTTTCAGCAAAAATGCCAAAAACTCACTGTTTCACTAGTTTTCTTAGTATTTTATATTAAGTAATTAAATATTGTTCAGTTTAAGACTGTAGGTCATATAAAAGAAGGATTTTTGAATACTGTGTTTTTGTTTTTTTTCTAACATTTTATATATAGTGGTTTTTAAGGGATGCTTTTGGAATGTAGGAACTTTATCATTCTTTATATAACTTGGAGGAAAACCCTCTGTTCTTGTGTGTCCACACTGCAGGAACTAGGCACTATCAAAGTTTTAGAACCCCATTTTTGGGAACTTTTTGTTGGAGCAGAAGAGAGGCCTTCTTTGGTGGTTGGTCTAAGCATACATTGTTGCATGCAGCATATAAAACAAAAAAAAAAAATCCATGTAAACATCATCTGTGGGGGGAAAAAAGCTCTAAAAATGGAACAAAGCACAGATAATTGGACCAACAATGACGTCCAGGCTTTATTAAGTCTATTTGCAATGGTGGAAATGCACCATTTTGACTTGTGAAAGCAAAATCTGATCGTTTTCACTCATATTTCCTTCATCTCGCCACCTAGAATGTCCACCCAAAGTGATGCAATGGGGGGAAAAATGAAGAAACATAATCTTATAATTATTAGAAATTAAAAGACCACATCTGCTTTGAAATAGCGCTACACATACAAATGCACCCCAAAATAATTTGCTCAAGATCATAACATTGTGTGGTACCATTAAAAATTGCATCTATACAGATGGGGACCATTTATGCCAATAAAACAAGCATATTGTGTCCATTTCTCACTCTTAGTAGAAACTTCCTAAATACCTTGCTTCTCTCGGGGTAAAACAAACCATTTCTGCTGCAAGCTACCCAGCTACAGTTCACATTGTCAAGTAACGCTTAAGTCCAAACCAGCCAAATTGGTTTTAGGATTAAAAGGGGGTCCAGGGAAAGTTTACTCCCTTGTAGAGGGGTTGAGAATCCCTGGTATAAAAATCATCATTAAACTGAGAAAATAATAGCAGGTAGTCATAAAATAAATAAGCCCTATATGGAAATGGGCAATGATGTGTTGTGTCAGAGGAGAAGGAATACTGTTAAGTATTTAAAATGTAAATTTGAGTGCTTTGAGGAGCTCAGATGATTAAGTCCCCTCTTCTTTGTAAGTGTGACATTAAAGGAGAAAGCCTCAAAATCTTGGCACTCAGAGCCAAAACTGTTTGCATCTCTTCGTAGCACTTGGAGGAAAATATGTGAAAATATGCCTGGAATCTGGGCTGCATCATTTTGCCTCATAAACTCCACAAAATGCATCACAACACATGCAGAATATAAACCAGACTATGGAGCTGGGAAGCCGCCTGGTCAGAGCTCTGTGCATGTTCCTGCAGTGGTTCATCCTCATGTGAGGTTTGTTCCCAGCAGCACAACCAACGCTGACACATTCCTGCCAGCTGGTGAATTATTTGGCAGCTCCAAATGGGTGTAACAGTTGGAAAATTCTGAGTCATCCGGTTAACTTCTCCAGCAGGTGGTGATAGCCAGCAAACCTCCGCCACATTGCAGGGCATCATGTGTTTTGAGTCCACATATATTTAGATGGCGACATCTGTGGCGGCTCAGTTCATGCGTCTGTTTTTTATTTT